>JAWPHD010001986.1:0-281739 GCA_037043455.1 Cyrtodaria siliqua | reverse complement strand
CCATCGTCTATCAGGGCCTACTTCAAAACAGTTATAGCATTAGGTAAAGTCACACAGTATCAACTATTACAAGATAATACACGTTTTCAATACTTCCATGCAAATGTTAACTATGTCCATACAGGCCTTTTAAATCTGTAAATTTGTTTATATACGATGTATGCCAATAGTGAACATAATTCCGAAGACTTACAGTATCAGTATCAGATAAAACCACACACTATTTTTTATTGCGAGATATCACAAATTTTCAATACTTGCATGCAAATCTTAACCTGGCAACGCTGATACCAACGCCAACGCCTGAGTGGCTACTTAAGCACCCCTATTATTCGAATAGGCCTGCTTCAACGGTGACGACGGGGTGACTACATAAGCGCGCCTATTCTTCAAATAGGCGAGTTAAAAATGTATACACAGTGTCTGAGAAAAGGTTTGACCAAGCTGGCAATGCGTACGCCAACACCAACATGATTACATTAGCTCCCCTATTTCTTCGAATAGGCGATGGAATAACACATTTATGTGCCAGTTTTCATGCATAATACACAGCAAATACACTATAGTAGATCAGGCAACCTGTCAATTCTCCTGTCATTGCAAGTTATTATTACCTTAATTGGTATACAGTAAATGAATTTTACAAATTTTATACTACTTGAATATGGCATGCCCATGTGCATTTGGCAGTTGTGCTACATAGTGTACATTGGATGCATCGGTCAATGAAACATGAATATACAACAAAATGTGAGACAATTGTTCTACTAGTATCATTTTCTTTTGTTGTGTTTCACTTACTGGAATTATATGTTTGCCGGCACCAAGCTGACTGATCTCTGTGTCAATATGTGTTTGAAACATCTGCAAAATGGCATACACTGTATCAGATATTTCATCCAACAGAAAGCACAGAATTCTTCCAACAGAGCCATCGTCACACAGGACGACCGAGCAAACTCTCTTTTCCATTCTTATGTAATCTTCTGAGCAAAACTGTTTTCCATTGACACATATTCTATCCAATTGCTTCACATTGCCTAAATTGACACCATGATTATCTGCGACTTCATTAAAAAAGATCTCCTTACTAAAAGGTTTCATTTTTCCACAGATATCACAATTGTTGGCTGAGCTCGTCACTTTCCAACGAGTAGTACTAGAAGACTCCATACCTTTACTACGCATATTTAATTGGACCTCCTTATATCTCATTACCTGTTTCATAACATTACCTGTCCCATGACATGATTGGAGTAACATAGCATTTGCATCCTCAAAAGGAAAACAGCTCCATGCCCAAGCTGGTCCCCAGAGTTTGACATACCAGATTAGATGTGCACATGCATTGTGAACATTTAACCCACATGATCCAGGACCATAAAGCTCTTCAAATTCTTGATAAAATTTGTTTAGAAGCACAGATGCTCTGTCAAATTTTGTTGGTGTTATGTTGTCGCCTAAAACAATGTAAATTGCCTCAGAAAGGTAAGCAAAATGCCTCAAATATGCAAAAGGCAAAATGTCACTCAAACAGGGCAGGGAATAAAATAGCAACCAGGCTTGCAGTTCTGTTGCCTTAAAGTGTTGGTAGTGTTTCTCTAAATCACGTGGTAATCTCTCAATAAATGGGGGTGGTTTGATTTTATTCAGTCGTTTTGATACTGTTTTTATGTGTTTTCCAATGAAGTATGGATTCCCACTTTGAGTTGGTGAAAACCACTTGCATAATAAAGTTTTTGTTATCCCTAAAAGAATACCATGCATGTAGTCTGGAACAGTGCCCTTTACCAGATCATATGTTTCTAGATTAGTCAGACCAGATGTACCTATAAATCCCTTTACACGTTTCTTGTCTGTTGCCTCCCTCATATATTCCTTCACTGTATCATGATTTCTACCAGGATAATGAGAATCAATGTTCCTAAATGGGTAACAATGTGAAGTACCTTTCCCTTGTTTAACACGTTTACCAGGATCTTCACAGGTAATACATCCTTCCTTGCCATTGAAATATGTCATATTAAGAATACTTGCCTTCGCAGGCAAGTCAAAGACACCACAGACAACAGCAAGCTTGGCTAATATGTCTTTCCCATTAACATTAACTTCAACACCCCCATTGTATAGACTATTTAATTCGTCACCTAAACTGGCAAAAAATTGTTTAAATGGTGGTTTCCCTTTTCCTTGCCAGATACCAATTAGCAGCATGTTTTCCCTGGAGAATCTAATTTTTGGACTTAGCTCATTTATTGCCAGAAATACTGGCCAAAGCTCCACTTTGGAAGATGAATACAAGTTTACACCATCAGTATTTATAATTCCAGTCAAATTGAATGGCATGGTAAGAAAACCATCTTCTGCACAGAGCAATTCTTTGTATGCAGTTCCGTCAGTGATATCTGTAATAGCTTCTGTACCATTTCTGTGGACTTTGTCAGTCTTATATTTATCAATATCCTGAACGATACCTGAAATAAAATAACAAAGTCTCAAAAAAACCTCATAAGGATTGGAATCACAGTGGTTTTGAAATGTCAACCTCCCGTCCATTTTAATTTACCGTATTTTACCTTGTATAGTACGCACCCGTGTATAGTACGCACCCCCCTCTCGGAGGTCAAAACTGGGGTAAAAAAGTTGTTTCCGTGTATAGTACGCATCAAAATATTATGCTTTCTATTTCAGATAAAGGTGAAGTCATTTGTTAAGAAACGTGAACAGAAGAAGCTTTTCATTTTCATTTGTATTTAACGCATATTCAGACTGTGATGTATTGTAGTAATAGTGGTAAAATAAACTAGTGGGAGGGGTGTGGGTGTGTTTATTTATTTGTGTTGACAGTAGTTTTCCTAGATGAACCATTCAACGAAAATAAAAAATAAAATAAAAAATAAATAAAAAATCACGATCGAGATAATTAGCGTACAAAAGAAAATATAATTACTTCAATCATTAATTGCCAATCTTCAGGGGAGTACCTATCTTGTATCATCTCATCAAAAAGCCAATTATAATGCCGCAGATAATTGTCCGTAATCCGGTAATTACATCTACTAAAACGCAACAAAGTCGTTGGTTACCGCAGGGCTTTATATGACATAAAAAGCCCTGGTTACCGTAATCCGTTACGCCGATTATACTAACATTGTGTATTCACGGGAACCAGAGTTTATCATAAGTGAATCAGATGGGTAACGCGTGATCAGTTACCTGTACCACATGGCTAAATCTGGTAAAGGTCACACGGCGTGTCAAAGTGCATCCTCAGAAATAGTCGATACTCGCGGCAACTTCAAAGGATTATAAAAATAGAATAACACATTCTACCCATGTTTATAATGTGTCAAAACTGCAGCTGAGGTGCGATATTGTTTGACCCAATTATCAATCATCAAATGTGTACCGGTAAGCATGTTTTCACAAGCATTATTGAATAATTGTCATTTCAAAGTAGGGTGATTCTGCCTTTCTACGCCGTCTAAAATATATGTATTTCAAAATAAAGCAAAAACTTCATTAATTTTTTATAAAATATTAAATAAAATCCTATAAATATAAGAATAGAATAGAACTGTAACAATATTCCATGTACCAGTCTAATGTCTAAACAGCTGGAAGTCACGTGATATTACGTCACGCGAAATAAACAACAAAATGGAAGGACGATTTTTCACGCAATTTATTGAAGTTTTACAACAAACATGCACACATTTACAAACATTTACACAAAAACAAGCATCTTAATACACTTTATTCATTTTTAATTCGAATTAAGTCAATATATTAGTTATATGAAGCGAGTAATTTACGAAAAAAATGTGTATTATCGGTATTCACAATTTTCTGTCTCGACGTCTGTTCGTCGTCAAGGTTTTTCTTCCGAGATTTCGATTTTCTGCAAGAGAAAAAAAAAGTTATTTTTATTGTTTCCTTATATTGTACGCACCCCCCTTTCGAGAACCGTAAAAGTGGTCAAAAAAGTGCGTACTATACAAGGTAAAATACGGTAGTAAGTTTCTTCAACAGGTGTGATAATCCAGGCGTGATTATGGTGATATTATATTGCGTGTGCCGCTGATTGAAATAGTGATAATGATTATATACTATATTATATGTGTACTTTACTTCATGTACTATATCCACAGACCTTTATATTATCTGTATATAGGTCCGTGCTATATATTAATTATTTTTTAACTGTTGCCATAGCAACCAGAGTACTGCACCAGAAAGTGCAGGAAAGTGTTTCATTTAGCTATTTTGGAAGAGGACCATTCCTGTGAAGTTGGAGGAAAGTTTGGTTTATGAGGAGATGTTGTTTGAAGCAATTGTTTAAGGATGAGATGAGGGACAAAGAGTGAGCTAGTTCTGCTTGAGTCCAGGTCAGGTCAGGTGAGCTAAAAAGCCAATTAAATCACAATGTATTTATTTTTTTACTTCAAAAGCAGTTTGATAATATTTAGAAAAAATATACACCTGGTGTTTGGAGCAGATTTGTCAGCTGGTTCTTTATATCCGCAATTATGAAACTCTTCCTGGGCTGTCTTTCCTGTCTATGCTGGTTTGCCATTGGGCCTTTGTAACGGAGTCCTACACAATCAGGGGAAATACAGTTAACTACATTCTGGTCAGTGGGAAATACATATTTACATATTTCACAATAATGAACCTCAATCAAGGGTTATCCACAAAAGATTGAATATAGTCAAAGTTCAAGAGTTGTCCTGAGTTTGGAAACACACTTCTCATTGTTTTTAGTATATCTCTGCAAGCAGATGCAGAAAGGTTATTTCTTTGAAAGCAACTGAATATTGTTAAACCTTGTTTTTCACTTTCAGTAAGTGTTTTTTTAAAATGATTATGTCCATCATCACTATCACTATTACAAGACTCTGAATAAGATGTGTCCGACCAAGTTAGATTGCCTTGATCTGAAAAGTCAGAGCCCACCTCGATTTCACTGTCATCTAAACTAATGTCTGAGATATCAGACAGTGAATCATTCAGACTAGATAAATCACTATCCGACCCAATGCTGTGGTTTTCCGATTCACTCTCTGATACAGAACAATCTAGATTCATTGGTCTTTCCACACAACCTGCAGTCTGGCTGGTCTGATATGCATGACCACCAAATGCATATGATAAATCTTCCGCAGGCCCTGCAAAATAAATGTGACACATTTAGGTTCAAAAGTACCAAATAATAACAAAGAGATGTTTGAAAGAATTGTTTATACACAGTATGATCACAATCTTTTAATCCTTTGCTCCATAAAACCGCATTTTCCCGTACTAAATGCAGACAACATTTAAAAGCAGCGTAGGAAGAGTTCAGATTAATCGTAACGAGCAATCTGACCTTTTCCTACAATGTTTTTCCAATCTGACATTACTGCTAAGAGGTGAATTATTGCTTTCAATTTGGATAAGTCCAAGAAAATGCTTATGGATTAAAGGTATTTGATTTTCTATAACCCTTTCCTTCATATAGACGCTTTCTGACGCCTTGCAGCAATTGGCCTTTTGAAAACATAGTGACAAAAGAACAAATTGCACAAAACGTGCAATTTCTCCTTTTGCCATGATGTTTTCCACTTTTTGTCATTGACAAAATACATTAAAAGTAGTCTGCTGCAGAATTGTCGTAAAAGGGAAAGGGTTATACTTCTAAGCCTACCCTACCCTACCTACCTGTCTTAACATTTTGGTGCCTACAGTTTGTTTGTCACATTTGAATAAGCACTCTTTAAAGTCAAGAGCCTGGTTCTTTAATTCTTAGAAACAAAAGGGCCAAAGTGGCCCTATATTGCTCACATGAGTATCCATGAGTTTCCCAATTTAAGTAGATAACCCAAAGACTCCGAGATATATGAATTCACAAATGAAGTTTGGGATCTGTTTATTCTACAGTAAGCACACCAATGGCAGCCATGTTTTTTGAAAAATTGTGATGGCTTGAACAAACTTGGTACAGGGTCACACAAGGAACATTCTGTGAAATTATATAAAAATTGAGCCAGTGGTTTCAAGAGAAGTTTTTAGAAGCTAAAAATTAACAACGGACAACAGACTATGGACACAGGGCCATCACAAAAAATCACCTGTGAGCTAAAAAGGTATAAATTAGAATGAATTGCCAACCTAGCTACCCTAATATTTTTGAGAGCATAACCTGAAACACACATATTTTTTTCTTTGGTTTTAAATATACCCTTTTGCTTGAGCCAACTATCCACTTTGTTGAACAAAACATATTACACTGACATGCAATGTTCATTCAAGGCTAGACTTTTATGTTTAATTTTACTTTACAGTACAGGATAATCCATACCTGTATGCATTTCATTGCTGATCTCATTAGACTGAGAAACTTTGTTCTTCAGTGCAGTTACTATTGCTGTACATGAAAGGATTGGCATCTGTATTGACTCTTCACCTTTATGAAGCTTATTCTTTTTCTTTACAGGAGCTGAAATATAGATAAACTTGTTCAAAGTTAATGAATATGTAATCGCGATTATGTATGCCGCGATTATGTATGCCGACTAGAGGGTCATGATGGCCCCTGGATTGCCCACCTGACTGTAAACTAGATATTCCTAAAATTTGACCTACTGACCTAGTTTTTGACTGACCATGACCCAGTTTCGAACTTGACCTAGATATCACCAAGACAAACAATCTGACAGAGTTTCAACATGCTCAAGCCAAAAATGTGGCTTCCAGAGTGTTAACAAGATTTTCCTTAAATTTGACCTTGTGACCTAGTTTTTGACAGGACATGACCCAGTTTCAAATTTGGCCTAGATATCACTAAGACCAACATTCTGACAAAGTTTCAACATGATCAAGGCAAAAATGTGGCTTCCAGAGTGTTAACAAGATTTTCCTTAAATTTTACCTAGTGACCGAGATTTTTATCCCACACGATCCAGTTTTGAACTTGTCCAAGATTTGATGGAGATAAATATTCTGACAAACTATCATGGTGATTGCATGCAAAATGTAGTTGGTATAGTGTTAACAAGGGCAAATGTTGACCACACCAGACAAAATGTGATCCCAATAGCTCACCTTGCACTTAGGTGAGCTAAAAACACCAGAAATACTACTTTTCATGTATCTTTCAGTCATTCAATGCTTAGCAGGAACACAAAATTATAACCTTTATTCATGTATTGAGATTATTTCAACAAGTTTAGTAACCAGGATTTTCAACTTTGCCCAAAGGGTTGGTGAAAAAAGATGCAAAATTGGTAAAAGTAAATATAGACCAGCATACTTACACATTTCATGGTCTCTGTTTAGATGTAGTAATACATTTCTTTTCTGACAGAACTGCCTTTTACAAAGATGGCATTTAAACATTTTTCTCCCATCATTGTTTAATTCAACAAAGCTCTGCTGCTTCTGTCCTGTTGATACATTTTCTACTGCTGTAATTAAGAACAAAATCAATGGAAAATGTGTAAAGAAATTTAAGAATCTTTGTTGGAAAAAGCAGTTAAGAAGTAAAAGTTAACACCTGACAGATGACAGACACAGGGCGATCACAAAAGCTCACCTGTTAGCCCCTTTATTTAGGCATATAAATATTACAAGTTGCAATGTCCAGGTCCAAAGTGAATGTCTTCATACATCTGTATAATGTGCAAAATCTGCTACTAAAGTACTATGAAGCTCAAAGCATATGGTAATCATATTTATCTTTTGTTTACATCATTCTATAGTAGTAATTCGCCTGGTGAAGATTGCTTAATGTCGGGTTTGTCTGCAGAATGTGTAATGTCAGTTCATCAAGACTAACCCCTGTCAACTGTGGGAAGAAGAAATATTTCATTACTTTTTTTAATTTTGGCCAAATCTTTAAATATGTGGCAACTTCCAAGCAAAAAGAAGGTATTACTGGTAATCAATAATGGATACTTACACACTAAATGATCCCTCGACAAATGTTGTAAGATATAATCTCTTCTACTCAACAGTCGTTTACAAATGCCACATTTGAACTTTTTTTTCCCATCCATGAGAACTTCCTCATATTTCTGTTCTTGTATTGAAGCCATATCATGTACACCTGGAATAGAAAATATAAGACATATCAATCATCTACCAGTCATATTTCTGTAAAAAAATCCGTCACACAGGTTAAAAATCTATCATCAAAATTTGGTGAATTAAATGAAAATATAATTGTTGAAGGGTTTTAATGAAAATGTAAATGTTTACTGTTTATCTTTCAGTCAGAAGAAAACTGATATAATTTATTGTATTGCATGGAAGCACCGGTTCTCGAACATCTTAATATTTATCAGGGCTCATGGGAATATTTATAAATTCATGTTAACACAGTCACTAACAATACTGACAAATAAACTCAACAATTTATTTGAAAGTAAACAAAGCACTGGTTAACATGCTACGTAAAATGCGTTTTTGATATATATAAACAGTCTTTGAACAAAAGGTTCGAGCATAGGTACGGTTCGAAAACAGGGACCTGTACGATAATAGGAATTTAACCAGAAACATGACTCGGATCCCTGTGATTTCAGTCAGAAAATGTCTACTCGCCATTTTTTTTTAATAAAAGACGAAGAATGACGCATTGAGAATTCTGTGATAATGATGGCACCGTCCTTTTGGATATATTTTTTATTATTGTTAGATGGATCGATTCGTATTTTAATAAGCTCTATTTCTTGTAAAAAGAAACGACGTGATACATTTCCAACAGTAACGTTACTCGGAATTAAAAACTCACCACTTTTTGTTTACCAACTGCACGCTGACTGGAATCACTCGTCCTCTGAATGCTTTCAATACAGCAAGCGTCCAGCGTCGCAGATAATCAAGACTTCCGGAATATTCTTTGAATCTTGGAGGGAAACCGGACAGTTCTAACAACACAATGGCGACAGCATGTGAATCAAAAACGAGCGGTTATGCAGTTATGCGATGGATTGACGACGGCAGCAGATTGTCCGTTCATAACTTGAAACAAGTTATAGAACCAAAGATTCCGGTAAACGCTTTCAAACCATCAGATAATGGAACAGCCAAGTTCCGTGGGTATCCTGGTATTTGGAAATTCAAGATTTTAGCGGTTGGAGGCAAGTTCATGTATTTATATTTATATTCTCATATCCTATTTAACTTGTTAATATTAACTTTGAAATATGGCTTATCAAGAATTTCTGCGTTCTTTCCCGATACGAACAAACAGTTCTAAGGAATATCCGTACCCCACCCACAACGTTTCAACAGTGACTTAACGGTAACCCGATGCACACATTTTCTTAGACTCTTCCAAATTGAAAGCATTATTTCACCACTTATTGAATGTCAAACTACACAAGTTATGTTAAGATTTCATTTACATACTTAGTACTTTGTATTTATCATACGTTTTGAGTGTAAAAATGCAAAATTAATAAAAAAAAATCTTACTTTCTCTTCATAATTTTTTTGAACAATACAAGACTACAAGTATACTCAAGTGGCTGTAAACAGCTGAGCTTTCCCAGTAAGGGGACTTCTTGATGTCTTTCAATGGTAGGACTGGCCAATGACTTGCTTATAATATGTAATTAGTGCACAATTTGTTATGTAATATATATGTTCATTGTTCTATTTTAGGAAAAAAATGCACATCACTGCATCTGTTCGTTTAGAGATACTTAACTTTCATTATCTTATATAAATAGGCAAAAAAGACATGGATGCCTGGTTGACAGAAAGGTATCAAGCTTTGACCGAAGACATTACTGACAGTTTTCTGGATATTGTCGAATGTAAGTATATTCTGAACATTTATTGTGAACTAGTTGAGGCCACAATCAGAGGCGGCTCAGCCCCAGAACTCTGAACCATTTGTCAGATATCAAACTAATATCATATGAATGTTGCTTGGTACCCTATAAATATAGCATTTGTTGAAGCCGAGTGGATAGGTCACATTTGCTATAAATAGAAATTTGGTTTCTAGGTAATATTTTTTTTACAGAAAACCCATTTGGCAAACAGTTCTTAAATTTGTTAACCCTTTGCTCCATACACATTTTCTTGGACTCTTCCAAATTGAAAGCAATAATTCTCTACTAATCAGTAATGGGTGACTTAGTATGTTAACATTTACGGAGTTCAAAACAATGCAGGAATAGTTCAACAGCAATCTGAACTCTTCCTACACAGTTTTCAAAAGCCTTCTGCATTGTAAATACCTCCCAATTTCAATATTGCCTGTATTATCAAAAAATTTAGAAAGACATGTGAGTGATTTCTTGAAGACTTATCTTGAAAAAAAAATTCTCTCATTAATAACACTCAATCTGGATTCAGATAAAATCATTCTTGGGGGACAGTGCTTACAGCAATAATTGACACATCATAATAGATATATTTTATTGACTTAAACTATACATAGTTTTTCATCATATGGATTGATGCAATTAACAACAGAAAGGTAATTGGAACTGTATTTCTTGATTTAATAAATCATCCACTCCTTTTTAACAAAATGTTTGAATACAACATAAGAAACAAAACCCTGGAATGGTTTAAACCCTATTTTGACAAAAGATCCCAGAAAGTGTCAGTTGCTGGCAAACTGTCTTCATCTCTTCCAATTGCATCTGGTGTACCACAATGCTCATTGCTAGGTCCATATAAATATGTACATGGTACCCTATAATAATATATATGTAAATATTTGTAAATGTTTTAACAGAGGCCCACAGGGAAGACTGGGCATGCCCAACTGTGCAGCCTCTATAAATAAAAACTTTATTATTATTGGGTGGGGTAAATGCAGTATTATAGAGCAAATTGTTAAGAAGGTTTACCATGATGAAAAAAGGCATTTTTCTGTTCAATTTCTTATTGCCAGGCCTACATGAACATCATGGTTGTCTTGTTTTTTGTTGCAGCTCAGCCAAAAGTTGTTCTTCAGTCATCTGTGTTCAAGACCTCGCCAGATGTTGCTGTTATCACCGATCAATTGAATAAGTCTTCAGCACACACAGCACAAGCACATGATGAAGGTACTAGTTGAATGTGTGTGCACTCTAGCACCCATTCATCATTTGTTCCTCACTAAACTTAAGTTATATAGCCATAATATCTTGGACAAGTTTTGAACTGACCAAATCAGGTGATTTCATCTGTGTTAAGGGTCTTGAATCATCAAAAATTGCATTAGTTTGTGTTGTTGGTACTCTACTACACGCAACTTTCAATTGTAATTTGATGTCCACCGAACTTACATGGTAGTTATGTAACCGTTATATCTTGGGACAAGTTCTTGAACTGACAAAATTGGATAAATGTTGTTGGCGTTGTGGTCATAAATGTGAATCATAAAAAAAATGCGTTATTTGATGTTTGGACACAACAGTGTGCACTCTTGCATCCGCATTTTTCATATGATTCTCACCAAACTTACACCAAAATAATATCATATATATGAATGATGCTTGGTTGATACCCTATAACATTTGTTCAAGCCGAGTTGATAGGTCACATTTGCTATTAATAGAAATTTGGTTTCGAGGCAATATTTTTTTTACAGAAAAACCCTTTGGCATACAGTACTTAAATTTGTAAACCCTTTGTTCCATACGCATTTTCTTGGACTCTTCCAAATTGAAAGCAATATTTCACAAATGGGTGACTTAGTATGTTTACATTTTATGAGTGGAAAACAATGCAGGAAGAGTTCAACAAATTGCTCTTCAATTTGAACTCTTCCTACACTATTTTCAAATGTCTTCTGTATTGGGTGCGGGCAAATGCAGTATTATAGATCAACTGGTTAAGGAGGTTTACCATGATGAAAGAGGCATTTATGTCATTTTTCTGTTCAATTTCTTATTGCGAGGCATGCGGGAATATCATGATTGTCTTGTTTTTTGTTGCAGCTCAGCCAAAAGTTGTTCTTCACTCATCTGGGTTCCAGACCTCGCCAGATGTTGCTGTGATCAACAATCAATTGAAGGCCAAATCAGGTAATTAATGTCTTGATTTATCAAATGTTGCATTATTTTACGTTGTATACAATCTGCATGGAAATGCTATTAGAAAACAGATAATTCTTATTTTTCTCATATATATAACTATAAATTATAGTTCTTCATAGGCTTGATCCATACATAGTTATACTCCCAAAAAACAAAGTTTTGGGTGGGTATACAGGAGTCACTGTCGGTCGGCCGGAAGCCATATTTTGTCCGACCTATTTCTTACAAACCACTTGGTGGCATTCAATAACATTTTACATAAAGCTTCTATGATGAGGGTTACTTGTACCTCAAAGGTCATGGTCAAGGTCAAAATGAGTACTGTTTGAAAGGACTACCTTCTTAAATTATGTTGTAGGTCAAGGTGCTGTTTTGGGGGTATTTTTATCATCTTCAGGGATAGTTCTAGTTTGTAAGGAAGTGACATGTGAAATCAGAATAATCATTTAATGAGTGACTTTGGGCGTCTTTGTTACATTTCACAATTTGAACAAAAAAGAACAGCTACTAACATTATCCTGTCTCCAGCACTCAAGTTACTGACCCAATTACAGGTTTCCAGTGGATGGCTTCCTGGGCAGCTCCAGCCGTATCATGTTATTGTTAGGATACCATGGGCTTAGTCATTTTATCCTGTTCCTTATTTATATAAGTGACTGCCCTCTTATTTTATGTAAATTCTAACCAGAATCTTGTAAAATTCCACATGTATTTTTTTTTTCAAAAGGCAAAATTGATCATGTGAAGTCGACAACTCCACAAAAGACATTGACAGCAACTAGGAAGTCTGGTCTCTCTCCAAGGAAGTCTGGAGTCTCTCCAAGGAAGTCTGGAGTCTCTCCAATGAAGTTGCTAACTCCAAAGAAAACCAGGGTTTCCCCAAGGAAGTTTGTGACTCCAAGGAAAACTGAGGACACTCCAAAGAGGATTGTCAAACCAGGTAAAGTTTGAAATTCTCTACACGTGTGTGTGTGTGTGTAATTCTAAGGTTTATAGTCCCTCCGCCAACGAACACGTCAAGGTATACTTGACGCGATGGGCACAATAGAGTCTGGACTTTGAAATTCTCTACACTATGTCATAATTAATCAAAACTGGGTCATGTGGGGTCAAAAACTAGGTCACTAGGTCAAATCTGAGGAAAATCTTGGTAACACTCTTGAAGCCACTTTTTTGGGTTGAGTATGTTGAAACTTTGTCAGAATGTTTGAATTAGTGATATCTAGGCCAAGTCCGGTCAAAAACTAGGTCACTAGGCCTAATTTAAGGAATATCTTGTAAACACTCAGGTGAGTGATCCAGGGCCTCTTGTTTAAGGTTGCTACCTAGTAGAGGCACTAATCAAAGTTTATTTGCCCAAAGCGCTATAGAAAAACACTGGCTCACCTTGAGCTTTTGGGCCATACTTAAAACATCTTGACCAATTTATTATAGTATTTTTAAATGAAAATAGGTCCCGAATAACAAAAATAAGGGTCAATTTTTTTTTACATGTGATTTCAGAAGCCCTGGTATCTTACCATTAATGGTCCTATGTGGCAGTGTGGTCTAAGGCGCCATCTTACTCGCAAGATCACTTGTATCATGTTATTGTTAGGATACCATGGGCTTAGTCATTTTATCCTGTTCCTTATTTATATAAGTGACTGCCCTCTTATTTTATGTAAATTCTAACCAGAATCTTGTAAAATTCCACATGTATTTTTTTTTTCAAAAGGCAAAATTGATCATGTGAAGTCGACAACTCCACAAAAGACATTGACAGCAACTAGGAAGTCTGGTCTCTCTCCAAGGAAGTCTGGAGTCTCTCCAAGGAAGTCTGGAGTCTCTCCAAGGAAGTCTGGAGTCTCTCCAATGAAGTTGCTAACTCCAAAGAAAACCAGGGTTTCCCCAAGGAAGTTTTTGACTCTAAGGAAAACTGAGGACACTCCAAAGAGGATTGTCAAACCAGGTAAAGTTTGAAATTCTCTACACTATGTCATAATTAATCAAAACTGGGTCATGTGGGGTCAAAAACTAGGTCACTAGGTCAAATCTGAGGAAAATCTTGGTAACACTCTTGAAGCCACTTTTTTGGGTTGAGTATGTTGAAACTTTGTCAGAATGTTTGAATTAGTGATATCTAGGCCAAGTCCGGTCAAAAACTAGGTCACTAGGCCTAATTTAAGGAATATCTTGTAAACACTCAGGTGAGTGATCCAGGGCCTCTTGTTTAAGGTTGCTACCTAGTAGAGGCACTAATCAAAGTTTATTTGCCCAAAGCGCTATAGAAAAACACTGGCTCACCTTGAGCTTTTGGGCCATACTTAAAACATCTTGACCAATTTATTATAGTATTTTTAAATGAAAATAGGTCCCGAATAACAAAAATAAGGGTCAATTTTTTTTTACATGTGATTTCAGAAGCCCTGGTATCTTACCATTAATGGTCCTATGTGGCAGTGTGGTCTAAGGCGCCATCTTACTCGCAAGATCACTTGTTAAGGCTGTAGGTTCTGTTTATGTAATTTTACCTCTAATTTTAACTGTATTGTATTATTCAAAATTTCAGGGACAAGTTCAGTAGTGAGTCGAGACAGTGGACACAGCTACTTGCAGACGAGTTATGAATCCTCAGGGTAAAATATAACAACCTTTTAACATTGTTTCCTCCAACTGCTACAATGATTAAAATATATTTTCAACTTATTCTACTTATATTTGCCAATTGTTTTAGCTCGCCTATTCAAGGGGAGCTTGGTCAGGGCCTTTTCTCAGACACTGTGTATGCTGTTGCTTTGAAACTTCACACACTTATTCAGGGTCATCAGATGACCATGCATGTCAAGTCCCACAACTCTGAAATGGATTTTGACTGAATTGTGCCCTTTTTTGGACTTAGAATTTTGGTCTAACCTTAACGTGCAATAGGTGATGCTGTATGACTTTACCTAATGCTATAACTGGTCTGAAGTAGGCCCTGATAGACAAGCTATATTGTCCTCCGAAAACTCTTGTTAATGTTGTGTATTATTTTGCACTTCCAATTCTGTAAAGAACTATGTTGATGTTAACGAGAGTATATCAGGCTTTTTCAAATTTTAGAATTGGCAAAACATATAATTTAGATTTTTCACTAAGTCCTTACTGCTGTAAGGTTATTAAAACATCGAATAAATATAAAAAAATAAAGCGAATTTTTATCATTTTTTACACATTTTGTGGTTTAATCTATAAAAGATCTATTTCTCAAATAAGATAACCAAAATATAAATCCTGACCGTCAGTTTTTCCCTCAAAGGGCCCTTTAATATCTTAGATAAAAACTGATACAATTATGGAAAGTTGTCAAATCTGCATGTAGCCTATATCATTCTTGGCTAAAACTTGTAAATTTTTTTAACCCTTTGCTCTGTACTACTGCTTTTCACCTGCACCCGATGCAGACGATATTTGAAAACTGTGTCTGAAGAGTTAAGTGCACTGTTTATATCTACTCTGTCAGTAACATTTTCTCATTCCTGATAAGTGGTAAATTCCATGGAGCCAAGGGTTAATTGTTTCATAACTCATTATGTATGAATATTTATCAATCTATTTATTAGGGACAGAATTCAAAAACTCACAGAGGAGGTCAGGAGTTTGAAGAGGCGAATCCGACGTCTTGAGGACAAATTTGAGGCCTATAAGGACCCAAAACATGCATCACAACTTCAACCTCGATCCCCCATTCACACAACAACAAACAAGTACCCAAGCATCACTCCGGATAGTCCAGCAACCATGACGGATAGTCCTTCAGAACCTTCTCTGAAGGACTCCATGAAAAATATTCATGGCGAGCAAAATATCTTCAAGTTCCTGTGCTTGCACATATTTACAGAAAATGACCTTATGAGTTTTTCAAGGACTGGAAAAAGGAGTATAAAAAATATGGACAATGCCAGGCCGCCATTAAATGGGTCGAAACTTGCCCTACTAGAAAGCCTAGTTAAAGAACACACAAAGTTCGATCATAATATGTTCGTAAAAAAGTTCGAAAATCTGCAAAAAGTTTTAAGAAGAAAATAAAAAAATGATCAACTAGGTATTTTTTACATCTTGCTTGTTTTTTATCCTTGATTCGTGAATTGCTCTTGGGATTATTTAACCAATGTTCATGAATGGACATGAACTTATTCATGAAATGACATGAACTTATTCATGAAATGGCATGAACTTATTCATGAAATGATATGAACTGGTTCATGAAATGATATGAACTTATTATTCATGAACTGGTTCATGAACTTATTATTCATGAACTGGTTCATGAACGTGAGTATCCATGAACGTCAAATTTTGCTGTTCATGTCTATTCATGAACTAGGTTCATGTCTATTCATGAACTATGTTCATGAACTACTTCATGAAAATTTCGCAGGGGCAGGCCTTAAAATAGTGTGTTTCGCCTGTGGGACTCGGAACTCGCCACCATGATCTACCACTGGTATAAATGGGATTAAACGAAAGGTTGATATAATGAAAATGATGAAATGAAACAAGAAACAACAAAACATAACTAGGAACAATAAAAACGGTCTAAAAGGGGCTTTTCATTTTTTAGTAAACACTAGTTACTAATTTACCTTAGAACGATTGTGGGGAAATGTAGTAAATCTTGGAAAACAGTACTAAGCAATTATGGCTAAAGTTTCAAATGAATATGACTTTAATATCAATTGAAGATGTTCAATTTACATAATAATTAACAGTCAATGTCAACATAACAACCGTCACTTTCTTGTAATTGTCAAACTGTCAAACATAACTTCCAAACTCTTCTGACAAACAGTTGCATCTAATAGGTGATATTTTGTAATGGTAATTCAATGTGATGAATTTGATATTTACATTCTTATGGTATTCTAGTTAAAACTTGTGCAAAGCCATTATAGAGATATAACACCAAGAAAATATTGAGACAAAAAAAAGTAACTCCCGTCACTTAAAAGAAATATGATTCTAAGACTAGAATAATCATTCTTGCACTGTATTTTTCATTTCAAATAAAAAGATTAATAAAATGGCTATGGAATCAAGTTTTACATGGACAAAATGTAGATGGGGTCAAGCTTAATTATAGCCAAAAAAATGTCAACATAACTCCCATCTCAATTGGGTGGGGTTTTTTTAGTGGCGAAAAAAAGCCTTATCTATCGTTAAACTATCTTTTAATTGTCAAATACCAACATATGAGATATGTTTTTACTTAATTCAAGTGAAATTATAGCATAATTGAGAATTCGAAAATTGATTAGTGATGGACGTTATTCTTTCCATTTATCTGAAAATGACCCCCCAGCATATGACAATCACTTCATTTTTGTTTTTAGACTTTGTCTGGATGGCTAAAATTCTGTACTGTTGATTTTTATGAATATTGAGTTCTGCTCAACCAGGGGCTAGCGGTAGCTAGCATATTTCACTACCGCTCATGAACAGTCTGTCAAACCGAGACTGCAATATTTTGCATGTGTTGTGCTCGGCCGTTTCCAAAGGTCCATTATTATACTATTTTTTTTGTATAATTTACCAATAATTTTTGTTCTGTCAAGAATGATATAAGGATTTTAAATAGGATTTAAAATCATTTTAGAACGAGGTGATTAAACATGATTTTTAATAGCACGCTGTCAAACTAGCAAAAAAATCAATTGAGCATATAAAAATATTTCTAATTTACAGTGATATTTATATATCTCGTCTTTTAAAATGACAAAGGGGAAGGAAACTCATAGATTGCTCATGTTTTTTCTTTAGGCAAAACAAAAACATTGGTGTGTTTCCTATTGCATGCTCTTAAAAAAAATAGGGTCGGTAGGTAGGCATTTTTATTTAATTTTTTTTTGGAGCAAGATATTGTGAGATTCTACATGTATTTATCCCATAAACCCCATACAAGTTGATGATACAGCTGAATGTTGCTCTGTGATGTCAGTTTACCTCGATATATTGTGATAAATCATTGTTCAGAACAAATAAAAAAAAAAAGAATTTCATAAAAAGTTTTAGGGTCGTTCCCTTAAAAATAGGTTCGGTCGGGCCACCAGAATCACAGGTATGTTTTTGTTTGGCCTGATCTTCCTGCCTGGCCTGTACTCTCTTTGAAAGGAATTCAAAATATTTAGCATATACTAGTACAAGAAAAGGGTGTAATGCATTCAAGCCCTTTCTTCATCATGGTCACACTTCTTGAAGAAGAATCGATGAAAGAATTTCAAATACAATCTGAAAGAATTATAATCATATAGAATTATGCAATGGTGAGTCAACATTACAGGGCAAATTTTCTACCACCTTAATTAGGGCAATTCCCCACTCATATCATATATGAAAAAAATAATTTGCAAAAATTGCACAATGCTTTGACATCTGTTTCATATTTGTGTACACTCATCAATTTTTTAAATTTTGTGCAGTATGCATGTTTTGAGCAGAGTAATACTGCTCCACTAAGAGAAAAAACACTTCATAATTATGTCATAAAAAAGTGTTTATTTGATATTTTATCTGCGTTTTTGCTCTGCTGATCAAAGATTAGCAGTGCTGCTTATATATGATATGGTGCACGTCTGCCTGTAAACTTCTTTTGTGGCGACTACTCTCACGAAACTACTGGTTGGATTTTCCTGAAAATTTAAGGAGTGTTGCCTTTTATGTCTAGTTTCTTGCTGCCCTGCAAGATGCTTTGAAACATTTGTAATTTTTTTTAGCTGGAACATAGGCTTTGTTTTACAAAATCTCCACTTTTCTTCTGTTAGAAATTTGCTGATTTCCAGCGGAATTTCACTGATATTCCAGTGGAATCAAGAGGAATCCCAGTGGTATTCCAGAGGAATTCCATTGACAATACCAGTGGTATTCCACTGATATTCACAGAAATATCAATGGAATACCAGTGTTATTCACATGAAAATCAGTGGTTTTCAGTGGAAAACCAGTGGTATTTAATGGAATACCAGTGGTATTCAATTGAATACCAGTGTTAAATTTCACCGGAATTTCATTGCAATTTCAGTGGAAATACCAGAGACTATTCCATTGGAATAATGTCGGTATTTCACTGTTTATACCACTGGCATTTCAATGTAATTCTGGCAAATTGTACCACTGGTATTCCAGTGGAATTCCAGTTTTAATTTTCTCTGGGGTTAGCTAGGAATTACCCAATACCACACTATATACATGCATATGATACATATATTATCGACCTGCTAGATTCAGGAGCTGGAATTTATCTGGCTTTGGATCATTGGCTGTCATGTTCATGCTTAGCTGTTAAAATCATAGCTCTTATGGTTTCACGCTACCTTTATGAATCAGAATTTAAGTAGAATTGAATTGAATGTTGTTTAACGGCTCATCAACACAGTATAGGTTATTTAGAGCCGCGCCAGAGAGAGGGGTAGGATACATAGGAATCAGGGAACCTGCCCTACTCTTATTATCAAATAGATTCCTATGGTTCTTTAACGTGCTCGGAGGATAGACCGATACACGGGACCGCCCGGTTTACGTCCCCATCCGCCAGACGAGGCTAAGGGAACGTGTCTTGCCCAAGAACACAGCGACAGAACTCAGTGGCACCACGGAGGATTAAACCCGGGGCCTCTGGTTACAAATCCGCCGCACTACTGACTGCGCCACGCCAGCCCTTCGAATTTAAGTAGAGTACATAACAATTATGAAAGATTGTCTCTGTTGTACTCGCTTGACTCTTACAGTCACTTCACTATGGTACGTTCTACTGACTGTTTACTTTTTACTATTGAGGAAAAAATACCTCTACACTCATATGACATCAGAGGGTCACATGTGGGCTGCAGTTGGAGCTGATTCAGCACAACCATCATTGCATGAAACGAGAAAGGTGATGGACGAAAAGGAGAAGGATCGTACATTGCAGCTTTAAAAACTGCGTACTGACTAGCAGTAGAGGAAGTCTCAAACAGAAATACCCATCACTTCTGAATCTACAGCGAGAGAATGGCTCTAAAGATATTTGCCAACTACAAAGGGGAGGGAATTCTATTAAAGAATCACCGTGGTCATTTAATCTACTTCTGGCTGCAATGAATGAGGTACCATATGAAGACGATAATGAAGTTATCAACTTCAGAAGCTATATTTATTATATTTATTTATTAGTCAAACCTGTATCGTGAAACTACACAATATGTAAGCGTAACCTACCATCTAAATGTAAAATGTATTTGATATATTATCAAAGGCTATGCCTAACACGATTTGCTTTTGTTACACGGGTCATCACATTGTTAGGTTATTTCGAGCCGCCCCAGAGAGAGAAGGGTGCATAGGTGACTGCGGACCGTGCCCTTCTCTTACTATCAAATATATTGCTCTGATTTCTTGCGTCATTATCTGACAGACTACAGTAAGGACATACAGAAGTAACCCAGTGTCAAGCTCGAACCTGTGAGTCCGGGTCTAACACTCTTACACTGGAAAACCAACATCCTTGAAGCCCTCTTCGAATTTCTAATACTGTTAATTACAGTTAACGACTGAGTATTACTGATGAACATGTTTAAATACTGGTGTTTCAATAAGCAAGATGCCTGTAAAATGCCATGACCAAAAGATATAGCAATTTAAACTGTTAACGATTATAATTCATAACGTATGTTGCAGGTACTTGTGAAAAGAACCGTCCTGTGTTTAAAGAGAGCACCATTTATAGCAGTTGGGTTAGACGAATCAACCGATCTTTCCAGCGAGAAGCACGTGGTTTTCACTGATGATTCCTTGCTGTGGAGTCAGAAATAACAACAATCTCAGACGGTAAGGCAGTGACCATCTATCACTGTCTGGAGAGTGTATTTGATGCATACGGCATAGAAACAAAGAAGGTAAGAAAAGAGCTTAAGTTGATAAAGTGAATAAATAACTACTAGTAATAGTTTAATGACTTTGTTCATGCAATTAGGAATGCAACCTTGCACCTCTTATGTATTTGTTACATGACATACGATGACAAAAGTGAGCATTGTAACATTTGAACAAACCAAAAATATGGTTATAAGAAGTACTAGTACCGGTAGTTTCATTACTGAAGTTTAAGCTATGATTATTCGCATGCATGATTTAGGAAAGTTAAGACTTCAATAAACTACAAAACATGAATTCAACCCTATAATGTTAATCCTACAATTTAGATCATTGGACTGGCTATGGATGGGGCCCAGGTTATAATTAGTGAAAA
The DNA here is from genome assembly GCA_037043455.1 of Cyrtodaria siliqua. Lineage (NCBI taxonomy): Eukaryota > Metazoa > Mollusca > Bivalvia > Adapedonta > Hiatellidae > Cyrtodaria > Cyrtodaria siliqua. Next base: position 260,469 of record JAWPHD010001986.1, on the reverse strand, counting down.
GAACGGGGTAGTTGGATTACACAAACTATCCAACCCCTTCTGTGTGACTAAAGTTGTGTAAACCACAGACTCCATCTTGTGGTGAGTAAAGCTGCCAGTGGTGTCCGAAATGTCAAAACTCTGCAGGTGATTGTTGGGCAGATATACCAACATGTAAATAATAGCCCCAGTCGCCTGCAGAAGTTTAAAGACATTTCCAAGCTACTGGCACAAGTGGAAGACGGAGATGGAGAAGACGGAGAGGACGAGGGAGGAGAAAATCGTGGAGGACCAATCTACAAGCATCTTAGGTTGAAGAGGGAGCGGAAATTGTTTTAATTTCAGAAATCCTTCCACGCTGCAGATGTGGCAGATTTTATAACGACCGTGTTGCCTTGACAAATTCGCTGTTACAGGAAGCTTTGCAAATCAGTAATTGTATACACTTCTGGTTTCACTCTGGGAGAAACTTCTCTTCTCGTTCCCTCACAGAATGTATTAATTTTAAGGGTGTACACATCAACGAACCTTCTGGTATGCGTCACTATTTCATATCAGTCAGGGGAGCCATCCTTTTTGCGGAAAAGCGGTCAAAATTATCCACTTCTGACTAATAAGTGAAGTGTTATCTCAGAATTATGTATTTCGCATTAACGCGTTTCCCACAATATCTTAGTTGATCGGTACATGTGTAATGTATATGTAATTGTCTATATATGTACATCATAATTTCCTAGCCATTTACGTATGACTAATTATATGCTTCTCTATAATTTCTTCATTTATTTTGTTTTTGAGATATAGTCACACAGTAGTTCAACCGGTGCAACAGACTATACAGTACTTGAGATTCGCGTATGTTACGCTGATGTCCAGGTCATTGGTATATCCATACCATATCCACTCAGATTCAGGATGTCCTTCAACTATGCCAATTCCAGAACCCAGTGGTCATGGAAATACTGGAGGAGATGTTGAGTCTTAATTCACAACTCATTATCCATGTCAAGTCGGAAAACATATGAGAGAGCGCTTGCTGTCTATGGGGACTTTTTGAACAAGACGTTTGAAAGAAACAGAACAATTCCAGCTTCTATTGAGCAGATACTGCTTTTTATATCTTTTTGCTTTATGCTTTGGTCACAACCCCTTCCGATTAGGCTTAGGATGTACTCCCGGCATGATTTTTAGCAATTTTGGCCTGGTCCCCGGCCGGACACCAGACATGGCCTGCCGGTGGCCGGGGCTCTCAGGCAGCATTGGGGAGGTGCCCGAAGAGTTTTAACTCGAAGTTAAAATTTCTCCGGTGTCCCGTAGATTTTCATAATCGGCCACATATCCTTCACACATCGTTTAAGTATTGTCCGATATCCGGCCGGGAATCGAGCGGTAATCGGCCGGTGTATGTAGCCTCAGAGGAGAAATTTTTGGGACCGGACATGGGCCGATATCCGGCCGATGTCTGTTTACACATTGGAAAGTAACCCACCGATGTCCGATCGGCTTGAACCGGTGTTGACCAGATATGTTACAGACATCGGCTGGTCACCGGCCGGCTAGAACCGGACATCGGCCGGGCATCGGGCGGACTATATAAACCCCCGTCAGTCGCCGTGTACAACATTATAGCGCATTTCTACACAAGAGACAACACACACACAACAACAACTTGAGAAGCTAAGAAGATGCCTCCCAAAGGAAAAGAAGGAGAACATGGCAAGGGCAAGGGCAAGCAGAAGAAGGCACCCGCAGCTCCTCGGAGAACCTCCCCCAGGAAGAAGAAGGCTGCCCCCGCCGAGGACCACAGCAGTGACGAGGAGAGCACCCATGGAGCCGGAGCTGAGTCAGATGCGTCGCAGGAGTCTGTGGCCCAGTCGCTGCCCCAGTCACAGTCCGAGTCGCAGTCGCTGTCCCAGAAGTCCAAGAGGCGCCGCAAGGAGCCAGAGTTCCCCATCGACATAATGAGGAAGATAGCGTCTTTTTTCGAGGGGAACCCTATGTTTTACGATGTGTCACACGAGAGCAACAAGGACACCCACCTCAAGGACACGAAGCTGCTCGAGTTGAGCGCCGAGATCAACGTTCAAGGTGAGACCATTATCTATTGTGAAATATTGATTTTTTTTGGAATTTTGTGAAAATTTTACTTAAACAAGAGGTCAATGACCTTACAGCTCTACTGATTGATTTTGATTTCAGGAAGTAGTCGCTACAAACTGGTTTTTTGAAAATCTATTTTTAGCCGTGGTGGCCATCTTAAATTTCCGGCCGACCTGAAATTTTGCTAGGATCAATTAGACATCAAGAGCAACATTCCTGTGAAGTTTTATGAAAATCCGTCAAGTAGTTTAAGAGGAGTAGTCGCTACAAGTTTTCATTATATAACTCTATGTAAACAAACATGGCCACTGGCGGCCATGTTTAACGTCGAATCAAAATAATGTTCGACTTGAATAACCATCATGTCATGCTGATCATTTTAGAAAAAGTCCCATATCAATATCACTTATAGTTTTCAAGAAGTAGTCGCTACAAACTTGTATTTTGAAAATCTATTTTTAGCCATGGCGACCATCTTGAATTTCCGGCCGACCTGAAATTTTGCTAGGATCAATAAGACATCAAGAGCAACATTCCTGTGAAGTTTTATGAAAATCCGTCAAGTAGTTTCAGAGGAGTAGTCGCTACAAGTTTTCATTATATAACTCTATGTAAACAAACATGGCCACTGGCAGCCATGTTTAACGTCGAATCAAAATAATGTTCGACTTGAATAACCATCATGTCATGCTGATCATTTTAGAAAAAGTCCCATATCAATATCACTTATAGTTTTCAAGAAGTAGTCGCTACAAACTTGTATTTTGAAAATCTATTTTTAGCCATGGCGGCCATCTTGAATTTCCGGCCGACCTGAAATTTTGCTAGGATCAATTAGACATCAAGAGCAACATTTCTGTGAAGTTTCATGAAAATCCGTCAAATAGTTTCAGGAGTAGTCGCTACAAGTTTTCATTATATAACTCTATGTAAACAAAGATGGCCACTGGCAGCCATGTTAAATGTCGAATCAAAATAATGTTCGACTCCGATAACCATCATGTCATGCTGATCATTTTAGAAAAAGTCCCATATCAATATCACTTATAGTTTTCAAGAAGTAGTCGCTACAAACTTATTTTTTAAAAATCTATTTTTAACTGTGGCAGCCATCTTGAATTTCTGGCCGATCTGAAATTTTGCTAGGATCAATTTGACATTAAGAGCAACATTTCTGTAAAGTTTCATGAAAATCCGTCCAGTAGTTTCAGAGGAGTAGTCGCTACAAGTTTTCATTATATAACTCTATGTAAACAAAGATGGCCGCTGGCAGCCATGTTTAACGTCAAATCAAAACGATTTTCGACAAGGACCAACATCATGTCATGCTGATCATTTTAGAAAAAGTCCCATATCAATATCACTTATAGTTTTCAAGAAGTAGTCGCTACAAACTTGAATTTAAAAAATCTATTTTTAGCTTTGGCGGCCATCTTGGATTTCACATCAACATGAATTTTTGCTAGGATCAACTAGACTTCATGGGCAACATTATTTTAAAGTTTTATGAATATCCATCCAGTAGTTTCAGAGGAGTAGTCGCTACAAATAAAAGTTAACGGACAGACGGACAGACGGACGGACGGACGACGGACGCCGCACCACGGCATAAGCTCTGCTGATCTCTGATCAGTAGAGCTAAAAATGTATTACAATTTAGAAATGTCCTAATGTTTTTCCTTTTTCTGTGTGTTACAGTGGAAGACATCATGCGCCACTTCACGAACATGCGAACAGACCACTTCAAGCTCAAGAATGCGGTCAAGACGACACCGAGCGGGTCTGGTGCAGCCAAGGTCCTGACGCCCCTCCAGCATCTGAAGGTGCACGGATACTCGTTCTTGGACCCCTTCTACAGGCCCCGTACTTCCAAGACAGACACGTGCGGAAAGGTAAGCATCTGCAAGCAGAATTTGTCGAGTTTACCTCTTTCATAAATATTTCAATATTTCACAATAGATAATACTGAATGGACAATTGGTATTAACTCATTTTCATTTTTTGCTTGCTGATGTTTCAGATTGCCGGGGCTGAGGGCGGTGACGAGTCTGGGTCGGACGTGGAGTCGGAGTCGGTGTCGGTGGCGGCAGATGAGGGAGCTCCCAGCACTTCCAGGGGTACTTCAAAGTCCAAGTCCTCAGCCAAGCCCTCAGCGAAGTCCTCGGTTGTGCAGGAAGTGCTCCTTAAGTTTCTGGAGAAGAGTGCCGAGTCAGCCAAGCAGGCGGAGGAGAAGGTAAATACATGATAAAATTGCCACATTGAGCATTGTCTTATACTTACATCCCATTACTTTTGAATGCAAGTTTTTTTGTATTTACTATTAAATGCAATGCTCATGTTCTGTTCACAGGTGCAGGCTATGCGGGAGGCATCCCAGAAGCCAGATAGTGCGGCGTGGGCTGACTGGCTAGTCAGCATACAGTCGGAGATCCCCGAGAACCTGTACCGCCAGTATCAGGCCGACAGTTTCGCGCTGGCCATGCGGTACATCTCGGGGCAGGTCCAGCCCACGCCGCAGCCGCAGCCACAGCCACAGCCGTTAGCACAGAAATCCTTAAAGTCGTATTGAAAATGTTTTATATTTTTAAACAGCTGTCAGCTATTTGAAAAACAGGTACAATATGTGATCGTTTTTAAAGGTGTTTGAAATTAGATGGCTCTGCCTAGGGGAAGGTGTTTGTGCAGTTATCCACAACTTTGAGCCTCTCATGCTACTTTTGGAAGAGGAAAAGTATGTGGCACTCCTGCACCTGGTGGGAGATGTATTGGCGGTTATCAACCACCTTAGCCGTGTCCTTAAAGTCGTATTGAAAATGTTTTATATTTTTAAACAGCTGTCAGCTATTTGAAAAACAGGTACAATATGTGATCGTTTTTAAAGGTGTTTGAAATTAGATGGCTCTGCCTAGGGGAAGGTGTTTGTGCAGTTATCCACAACTTTGAGCCTCTCATGCTACTTTTGGAAGAGGAAAAGTATGTGGCACTCCTGCACCTGGTGGGAGATGTATTGGCGGTTATCAACCACCTTAGCCGTTTTTTCCAGTACAGGGACATATCATTTATGTCTATTAGATTACAGGTAAATTCAAATATTCAACTGGAAATAATAATTTCCAGTTTCAAAGAAATGTGTGCATATAAGCAAACCATAGTGCCAGTTGAAAATTTCATGTTTGTATTGAGAAACACTAAGTAGCAATTTGTTTATTATTTGAAAGAGGATTTTTATTTTAGATACGTATTTAAATAAACATATTTTGTTGTTGTTGTTGCTTGGTTTTACAATGCCGAGTTTGTTTTTTCTAATACCGACAGATTAGCGGAGTCCTGGACACACTTGAGGGCCTGAAGACTCATGATGACCAGTATCTTGGGGCCTTCTTCCAACACCTGGACCACGAGAAATACTTCTCCGTCCAACTAAAGACTGAGCGTGACAGAAATGATCACCGTGATCAACGCCAGCAATTCCTTCCACCGTGATCAACGCCAGCAATTCCTCCCAACGTGATCAACGCCAGCTATTCCTCCCACCATGATCAACGCCAGCAATTCCTCCGCCAGCAATTCCTCCAACCGTGATCAACGCCAGTAATTCCACCCACCGTGATCAACGCCAGCAATTCCTCCCACCGTGATCAACGCCAGCAATTCTTTCAGGATAAAGAGTCCTTCATCAATGCTGTCACTGACAATATTTGTGGGCGATTCCCAAACCTCGACTTGATGGAAGCAATGCAGGTAAATCATAGAACTTTTTTACATGTTGAATGTTTTAAACCATTCTGATTAACATGCAATAAACATATTCAATAAACCAATAAACAAGGCATTCCTTGCACCGTTGCGGTGTAATGGTTAGACCAAATTTGGATTGATTCTCGAAATACTTAGAACGAATTTCACACTTTGTCAGTACTTCAGACGAGACAAAAAACCGAGGCCTCCTCAAAACAAGAGCTGTCGGAGAACAGCGCAGCTCGACTATTCGATTTTTCAGAGAATATTAAATTTATAGCTAGTATATACCATCAGAAAACAAGGCTACAACAATGTGGGGTGGGGTTGGGAGCACAACATAACTATGTGTAAGAATTGACCAAAAGTACACAGAAATAAAAAAATAGAAAAAAATAAAAATTCTATTTTTGAGTGGGGTGCGGGGTGGGTGTGGGAGTGAGGTGGGGTGGATGGTGGGGGGGGGGGGGAGTGGGGGTGGTGAATTAAGAAACATATATGTGTAAGAATTGACTAAAACAACAAATATGTAAAAAAAAAAAAAAAAAAGGGTGGTGGGTGAGAGGCGGTGGTGGTGTTGGGCTGGGAGGGGGCAACATATATGTGTAAGAATTGACAAGAGCAACACAGAAATATGTAAAAAAAAAAAAAAAAAGTTTCAAGTGGGGGTGGGTTCGGGGGAGAAGCGGGAGTGGGTTAGGGGCGGGTGGGAGGGTGCAACATATATGTGTAAGAATTGACTAAAACAACACAGAAATATGTAAAAAAAAAAAAAAAATAGTTTCAAGTGGGGTGGGTGGGGGGGGAGGCGGGAGTGGGTTGGGGAGGGGGAGAGGGGGCAACATATATGTGTAAGAATTTACTAAAACAACACAGAAATATGTAAAAAAAAAAAAAAATGTTTCAAATGGGGTTGGGGTGGGGGGAGCGGGGGTGAGAGGCGGGAGTGGGTTGGTAGGGGGGGAGGGGGCAACATATATGTGTCAGAATTGACTAAAGCAACACAGAAATATGTAAAAAAAAAAAAAAAATGTTTCAAATGGGGTTGGGGTGGGGGGAGCGGGGGTGAGAGGCGGGAGTGGGGTTGGGGGGGGGGGGGGGGGGGGGGGGGGGGGGGGGGGGCATATATGTGTAAGAATTGACAACAACAACAAAGAAATATGAAAAAAAAAAATAAGTTTCAAGTCGGTTGGGGCGGGGGGGGGGGGGGGGAGGACGGGGTGAGAGGCGGGGGGGGGGGGGATGTTTAACGTCGAATCAAAATAATGTTCGACTTGAATAACCATCATGTCATGCTGATCATTTTAGAAAAAGTCCCATATCAATATCACTTATAGTTTTCAAGAAGTACTCGCTACAAACTTGTATTTTGAAAATCTATTTTTAGCCATGGCGGCCATCTTGAATTTCCGGCCGACCTGAAATTTTGCAAGGATCAATTAGACATCAAGAGCAACATTCGTGTGAAGTTTCATGAAAATCCGTCAAGTATTTTCAGAGAAGTAGTCGCTAAAAGTTATCGTTATATAACTCTATGTAAACAAAGATGGCCACTGGCAGCCACGTTTAACGTCGAATCAAAATAATGTTCGACTCGGATAACTATCATGTCATGCTGATAATTTTAGAAAAAGTCCCATATCAATATCTCTTATAGTTTTCAAGAAGTACTGTAGTCGCTACAAACTTATTTTTTAAAAATCTATTTTAACCGTGGTGGCCATCTTGAATTTCCGGCCAACCTGAAATTTTGCTAGGATCAATTAGACATCAAGAGCAACATTCCTGTGAAGTTTCATGAAAATCCGTCAAGTAGTTTCAGAGGAGTAGTCGCTACAAGTTTTCATTATATAACTCTATGTAAACAAAGATGGCCGCTGGCAGCCATGTTTAACGTCGAATCAAAACGATTTTCGACAAGGACCAACATCTTGTCATGCTGATCATTTAGAAAAAGTCCCATAGCAATATCCCTTAGAGTTTTCAAGAAGTAGTCGCTACAAACTTGTTTTTAAAAACCTATTTTTAGATTTGGCGGCCATCTTGGATTTCACATCTACATGAATTTTTGCTAGGATCAACTAGACTTCATGGGTAACATTTCTGTAAAGTTTCATGAAAATCTATTCAGTAGTTTCAGAGGAGTAGTCACTACAAAAAAAAAGTTAACGGACGGACGGACGGACAGACGGACGACGGACGCCGCACCACGGCATAAGCTCTGCTGATCTCTGATCAGTAGAGCTAAAAACCTATTTTTAGATTTGTCGGCCATCTTGGATTTCACATCAACATGAATTTTTGCTAGGATTAACTTCATTGGCAACATTTCTGTAAAGTTTCATGAAAATCCATTCAGTAGTTTCAGAGGAGTAGTCGCTACAAAAAAAGTTTACGGACGGACAGACAGACGGACGACGGACACCGCACCCCGCACCACGGCATAAGCTCTGCTGATCTCTGATCAGTAGAGCTAAAAACAAAAAACAAAAAAACATGAATGTGAAAGTTTACTGTTGGACCCAGGTTCAGTCCTCACTGGTAATACTGATTATGTTCTTAGGTTACCGTAGTAGTTTTTGGGCAAGATACTTTTTCTTACCCTTGTCCATTGGATGTAAATATACTGTAGACAGTAGAACGGGCTGTCCCTTATATCAGTGTCTATCCCCTGAGCACACTGAAGAACCACAGGAATGTATTCATTAGCAAGAGAATGGCAGGTTTCCTGACTCCTATGTCTCTGGGGTCGGTTGGCTCCTGAATTAAGCTAAAATGTGTTGATTAGCCATTCAACAACTTTCAGTCGATCAATTTCCAATATGATGAACCAATATTCGTTTGAACTATCACACTGACTTCAGGCTAAATCATAATGAAATTAAATTGAGTTAATTGTTTATTTCCAGTTTTGACAAAAGGCAACAGCACCCTGCCACATCAACTCCAGGACCGACTGGGTTATTCCATGGCTTAAGTGAAGTATCTTGAGCTTCTTCTGTTGAAAGGTAATATATACGTTTTTCACATATTCCGAGACTTCATGCTACCTCATGTCGTGTTTTGTTCAACCTCCTGCACAATTGCTTATGATGGCTATATTATATATATATTCTTTGGTAAAGGTCCATGATTTGAGTTGGAGGAGTGCAGGGCATCAAGTTTTACCCTCATAACACTCCCGACCTCACCCCATTATACCTGCGCAATAGGGGAGTTTAAAGAAGTATATATAATAAAAAGATCTGTAGTTCTGAGACGCCATAACTAAAAATGCATACACACAATTTCAGTGACGTACCAATGTCCGGGATTGAGGAACTCGATGACACAGAACAGGAGTTCCCTGGGATGGAACTTGCAGAGACAGAGACGGATCCCAAAGAAGGACCATCACAGCAACTGCCAGATAAGATGCATATGGAAAGGCCAATAGAAGAACGATCTGAGGGGAAAAGGAAAGTTCAAAGGTATGTTATTTGAAATTTTATAAATCAATTATAAAATGTCCAACAAATAATGCCAAGAAGACTGTATACAGTTTATATTGCCATATTATCATGGGACAGATTGATCTAAAGCAAAATATTTATTAAATGTGATTTGCAAAATGTTTAAAATTATTTAGAAAAAGTAGCAAGCCACCTGTTGTTTATTAAACGGGAACTTTAGACTTTGTGCTTAATTTGATTAAAAAATAACAAAGCCATGAAATGACCAATTTATGGTTCAAAGATTGAGATCAAACTTAACGTTTCCTATAATACAGCGCAATAGTTAATAATAATTATAAATTACAGTCTTGTCAGGCCATAGTGAAATTTCAGGTTTTATTAAATAGCTGTTACGCAATATCTATACATGGTGTTCGTTAAAGCAATACATTGCGTTTTCTTTACCACAAAGTTTAGCTATCCTTGGCGCGTAACCATAGTTAAGAAATACCTTCTTCTGTGTTCAGTGGAATTTATTTTGGTGATTTATTTGTCTCATTTAGTTTATTGTATCTATTTAATACAGAAATAATGTAATTCATCAAATCAAATAACAATACCAATGCCGATATACTCTCTTTAAGAATCAGTATTGCAGTGTGTTCCTTTAACTTCAGCTTTAGCAAGTTCAAATATTTTATCACATAACTTCTGGCATGTGTCGAGTGTTATAAAGCTATCATATATTTTAACATATTACACTGGTGTTATAAACAGCAAATGATGAGTATATAATAATAAATGTTGCTTACAATGCTTTTTTTTATACCCCTGAAGGGTGGCATATAGTAGTCGCACTATCTGTCCCTTCGTTAGTTCTGCCATACAATCGTGTCCGGTTAATAACTCTGACAATAATGGACGGATTTTCAAATAACTTGACACAATTGCTCACCACAACAAGACGACGTGCCGTGCACAAAATCCAGGTCCGTGGCTTCAAGGTCACACTAAGAGGTAAAAGGACAAAATAAACTGCTTTCGTGTCTGGTTAATAACTCTGACATTCATGTACAGATTTTTCAAATAACTTGGCACAAGTGCTCACCACAACAAGACGACGTGTCGCACACAAAATCCAGGTCCATATCTCCAAGGTCACACTTAGAGGTCAAATTGTGTCTGGTCAATAACTCTGGCATTCCTTGACGGATTTTGAAATAACTTGGCACAAGTGCTCAACACAACAACACGACGTGTCGCACACAAAATCCAGGTCCATGTCTCTAAGGTCACACTTAGAGATCAAATCGTGTCTGGTCAATAACTCTGGCATTCCTGGACATATTTTCAAATAACTTGGCACAAGTGCTCGCCACAACAAGATGACGAGACACGCACAAAATCCAGGTCTGTGGCTCAAAGTTCAAGGTCAAACTTAGAGGTCAAAGGTCAAATCGTGTCCGGTCAATAACTGGCATTCCTGGATGGGTTTTCAAATAACATAGCACAAGTGCTCACCATAACCAGACGACGTGTCACACACAAGATCCAGGTCCGTGGCTCCAAGGTCAAGTTCACACTTAGAGATAAAGGTCAAATTGTGTCCGTTTCTGGACGAAATTTTCAAATAGAGATCAAAGGTCAAATCGTGTCCGGTCAATAACTGGCATTCCTGGATGGGTTTTCAAATAACATAGCACAAGTGCTAACCACAACAAGATGAAGTGTCGCGCACAAAATCCAGATCCGTGACTCCAAGGTCAAGGTCACACTTACAGGTCAAAGGTCACTTTTGGGGGAATTTGTCACTACAGTAACATTTCTTGTTTAGTGATAAATTGAATCTCACATTAATGTCAATTTAATATTGAATGGATTAAACTCATTGTTATGATGCTCGGTACAGCCTCACATCATATTATAATTATGTGAATCAGACTCGTTCAATAAATTCAATATTAAACAGGCTCTCATGTAAGATCCTCTATATATTTCCAGAATACAGTTTGATGACATTGCAAGTGATGATGATGGGGCTGTGCTTGATGAGGATGACCCGTCTTTCGCACCTTCTGTTTGGGACATTTCAATAGTGTAAGTTTTGTTTTCCGGATACTGTACAAAAATGCAAACCAATAATTTAGACATGCTTCAATACATTGAAGCATTGAAGCATGTCTAATAATTTAGACATGCTTCAATACATTGAAGCATGTCTAAATTATTGGTTTGCATTTTCGTTATTTATAAATCATAAATTTCTTGTAAAAATCATGGGTTTTGAAATACCATAATTTTATGAAAGAAATGCCCTCTGTTTTTTTATGTCCCCATTTCGGGCATATAGATTTGCACTTGTCCGTACGTCCGTCCATCCCAAAAATTTATGTCTCGCGATCCTCCATAACTATTTAACCCACGGTCACAAAACTTTACAGGAATGTTGACCAGCAAGTGAAGATGTCATTTTTATTTTGGACAAAGAACCTATGGCCGTTGACTTAGTCAAAGTAGGGCCTGAAAAACTTGTGACGGGTGATCCTTCATAACTACTAAACCCAGGGTCACCAAACTTTACAGGAATGTTGACCAGCAAGTCAAGATGCACAACTGATTTTTTTTTTTTTGGGCCAAGAACCAGAGTTATGGCCTTTGACTTAGTCACAATCGGGGCATAAAACGAACGCTCCTCCATAACTCCACTGTTGTACACATTACCATTTCACAGACAGTCAACATTTCAGTTATTTCATAAAAAGTTGTTTATGTTCATTATCAAAATGTTACGGCATAGTGACCTTAGAGGGTCCTATGGACACATTTCTTTTTTTTTCTTGAGATTTTAGCCACATTGTCATACCTAATAAATATTTACTAAACAGTAATTAAACTGTGTTGTGGGTACGTCTGATCCTTTCCGGTAGACTTCAGTAGTTATCCTCTTTGCATCAGAGTCTTAAAACCGCTCTTGATAATACTGAATATATTATGTAAGCTTTTCAGAGATCTGACCAAATCAATAACCACGATGTTGAGAATATTAAAATGATTGAATTCACTAAGTATTCAGATGAAATTGACTATTTCAGATATTTCTGAAATTGTAGAAGTCTACAATATTAACCTGTTCATTATATTTTATCAGTTAGCTTATTGTTGCAGAGATCCTATGCATGCTGAACAAGCACCTGTGATTGACATTGAGACCTCCGTACATCAGCTTCAAGAGGTAGAAGACGGGAATGATATTTTAGATATACACGAGCATTTAAAAGGAAAGTCCGACGTAAAGCGTCTAAAAAGAGTGACAGAAGTAGATGTGTTGGAAGAACGGTTTATTGTGGATAAATCCATGTTACTAAAAATGGCAGCGCTGGTTCCATTGAGAGTGTGCATGAGAAAAGGTTTTACAGAGATAGTTCATGTTAAAGAAAGAAAGTGGTTCCGGTATTTTTCTCTGTTGAGTACGTATATTGTCATTAAATGATATAATATACACAATCTTTATGCTCTACCACCAAAACTGAGTGGAGCGGGCATATAGTTTTAACCTGGTCCTCCATCCCTCCATCCCTCCATACTTCACACATTTACAGCATGACCGCTGTATGTTCCTAACAATAATAGGTCAATATGAAGGACTTCAACCTACTTTTCGCACTTCCTGGTTTACTTCATTTGTATTGTATATGACTTGCAGTGCTAAAGCAGAACATCAGTCTCTCATGGAAATTTTTTAAACATCATTTGTTTTTAATATGGCCAAAGTGCTCCCAGTGAGATTCGAACCCGCAGTGGTGAGACGAGAAGGTTCACAATGCAATGTCGTTAACCACTCATCTATGGATACGCATTTGTACATATTATAAACATGCAGTTAGATCATTTTCTGTTATTATAGATGTAAAGCATCATATAAATTAGTTCTAATGATTTACATGTATGCCCCAAGAACTAATTTAATGCACTGAATGTCCTGAAATATATTGTGATGGTTTTATTCATATTTGGATTGGCTACCATTATTATTCCAGATCACCTTGTCCTTTATCTGTTTTAATTTGTTTTCTTTATTTTAATGGTTGTATTTTTTCAGACATGCTCAGCCAACCATGTGATACAGGAATGGTGTTCGCAAGCGGTGCTACCGAATGGCCATCTGTGCGGCAATTTTAAGATCAGCACCAGTATTACACTGTCCGGCAACAACTACACAAAGGTGGCCCTCCTAACAAAATACCTCAATCTCTCCATACCAGCTCGTTCAACTTTTGACAGGATTCAGAGTCACTATACAGCCCCAGTTGTGGACGACTATTTCAAAAATATGCAGAAAGAAATTCTGCAGCCATTGGAAGGAAAAGAAGTTGTTGTGGCTGGTAAGTTTATCCAATGATTCTTCAAACATCAGAATTTTGACTGTATGTCAATCTGTTGACTGCGTGTTAATCATTAATTTTTCCTCAATTATATATGGTTACAATATTTGCACATGTATCCTCCAGACTAGTAATCACAAATGGGCATATAGTATATATATATATATACATTAGGCCTTCCATAAACAAGAGGTCAATGACCTTGAAGCTCTACTGATTGATTAAAGATTTCAGGAAGTAGTCGCTACAGACTTTTTTGAAAATCTATTTTTAACCATGGCGGCCATCTTGAATTTCCGGCCGACCTGAAATTTTGCTAGGATCAATTAGACATTAAGAGCAACATTCCTGTGAAGTTTCATGAAAATCCGTCAAGTTGTTACAGAGGAGTAGACGCTACAAGTTTTCATTATATAACTCTATGTAAACAAAGATGGCCGCTGGTAGCCATGTTTAACGTCAAATCAAAACGATTTTCGACAAGGACCAACATCATGTCATACAGATCATTTTAGAAAAAGTCCCATATCAATATCTCTTATAGTTTTCAAGAAGTAGTCGCTACAAACTTATTTATTTTAAATCTATTTTTAGCTGTGGTGGCCATCTTGAATTTCCGGCCAACCTGAAATTTTTCTAGAATCAACTAGACATCAAGAGCAACATTCCTGTGAAATTTCATGAACATCCGTCAAGCAGTTTCAGAGGAGTAGTCGCTACAATTTTTTACTATATAACTCTATGTAACCAAAGATGGCCACTGGCAGCCATGTTTAAAATCGAATCAAAATAATTTTCCACAAGGATCAACATCATGTCATGCTGATCATTTTAGAAAAAGTCCCATATCAATATCATTTATAGTTTTCAAGAAGTAGTCGCTACAAACTTATTTTTTAAAAATCTATTTTTAGCTGTGACGGCCATCTTGAATTTCTGGCCGATCTGAACTTTTGCTAGGATCAATTAGTCATCAAGAGCAACATTCCTGTAAAGTTTCATGACAATCCGTCAAGTAGTTTCAGAGGAGTAGTCGCTACAAGTTTTTACTATATAACTCTATGTAAACAAAGATGGCCGCTGGCAGCCATGTTTAACGTTGAATCAAAACGATTTTTGACAAGGATCAACATCATGTCATGCTGATCATTTTAGAAAAAGTCCCATATCACTTATAGTTTTCAAGAAGTAGTCGCTACAAACTTGTATTTTAAAACTCTATATGGTGGCCATCTTGGATTTCACATCAACATGAATTTTTGCTAGGATCAACTAGACTTTATGGGCAACATTTCTGTAAAGTTTCATGAATATCCATCCAGTAGTTTCAGAGGAGTTGTCGCTACAAATAAAAGTTTACGGACAGACAGACGGACGACGGACGCCGCACCACGGCATAAGCTCTGCTGATCTCTGATCAGTAGAGCTAAAAATACATTTGTTTGCTGTTTCCCGACCCATGATTTTAGAAGTGGGTAGGTAGGTGATTTTTTTTATTGTTTTGTTGAAGACAGTAAAAACCATAAGAAATGAACAAACAATATGATGTACTGAAAACGTTGGTGATTGATGTTCACCGTGCGCTGTATGGAACTTGAAACTACAGCTTAGTTCCAAACAAAAGCTGGCACCTGCGGTCTGGCATGCCAAGTCGGAAGAGGACAAGAACGATATTTACAAAAGTGTTTGTGCCTTCAGTCAAAGGAAAAGCAAACAGATGCAGTAACATTCACAGATGGAAAATATTCGGTCGGCAGAACGCAAACAGTGGCAAGAAAACCTAATCAACGAACACGGGTTAAACCCACACGAACGAACACTCCAAAAAAGTAAATATCCCATACAGGACGGGCTGTACAGGACTGTATTCTGAATTTCCGGTACATGAAAAGCTTAATTACAAAATTCAATAACATCTTGAAAGTGTTGTGTTAACAATCTGTTTATTCTCAAATATGCACACCTATTACATTTACAAGTGTACAGGTTTAAAGGGACACATGCCATTGTTGCACCAATACTGTGTGTGCTGAATAACTAAGAAAAAATGAAATCTCCAAATTGGATTACCTTTTTTTGCAAGTCATAATGATTAGTAAATCGAGCAACTTTTAATGTTTGATTATTACTTCTAATTTGCTGTGCATTCCTTTAAACACAAATTGATTTAGAATCAGAAAACAAATACTCATTTATCACATGTCAAAAAAAAAAGAATATATATATATAAAAGATAAAAAAAAAAAGATAAAAAAAAATATGGGACTCATAGAAATCAGGGTTCACGTCCCGAGTCCTGGGTACAGGTATCAGATTGAATGAATTCATCATGGCTGATACTTGTAGCAGATGCTTTCTTAAAAATAAACTAAACACCACTTTTCTTTCATCTGAAACAGTTTACCTATCATCTATTGTTTTCCCCTAAGTGCCTCTTAATAGTCCTCAGTAGTCCCTTAGTGGTCCTTAGTGGTCCCTTAGTGGTCCTTAGTGGTCCTTATTGATCCCTTAGTGGTCCTTAGTGGTATTTAGTAGGACCCCCTTTGATCTGCTGGCTTATCTGATTGATTGCATAAAAAGGCCATAAAGTCCCCATGCAGCTGTAGTGTATGATAATAAGCACTTGACAAATTTACCAGTGGCTGATTACATGGTGATTGTCAGACCCTGACATCATTGAGTGCAGCTGTATATTTTGCAAATGACCCATTATAAGGCATGATTATAAGGCCTTTCTTAACGCTTAACCAACTACATAAATATATATATAATGTACTGTTCTTTTTCTGAATTAAGACCATACCATTTATGTGACAAAGGGGTGTTTTGGGGGGAAATTACTGATCAGCAGTCAGACATTGTAAACCCTGATCAGGGTTTAGAATAGACGCAGATGCTATAATAGTCGTGTTTAGCGGGTTAAAGGTTAATAAATAGTATTGTTTGCTCTTGCCTGACCCAAGATTTCATAATTGGGCATGTAGGCAGCAAGGCCACAAAGACAAAGCTGGTATTGCTCTAGCCCGCCAGTGCCATTTTTTAACTGATAACCCTTCATTCGGAAAAACATATGCTTTTTGGGAAATCATTTAAAAACAGTGGAATAAATTTTAAGGGACGGCAATTAATTTTGTGAATCAAGCATTAAAATAAGTATCTAATGATTTATTAATCCATATATGACTTTATTCCGGCTTCATTTAATTGAATAAAAACACTTTCCAGTGTATAACCATTCTAATCTAATAATTAATACGAAATGCAAACTATGTAAAAATAATAATAAAGTAATGGGATGCTGCTAGTTTAAAACAAATCAAGATTGCCGTGTGTCCCTTTAATACAAATATATTGTAAGTAAATAGTTTATTAAAGTGACATGTGCATATACAATTCAAAATCAAACATATACTAAATAACTGAAAATTAAGCACCCGGCCCACAGGACCCGGCACAGAGCTAGGATAGTAATAGATGTACTTGAGTGGTTAAAATACTAATTAATTGAGTTTTGGAGCCCCCACAAATGGTTATATATATGTGTCATACATGCCAAAACTCCCGCATTCTCTGGGAGTCTCCCGGATTTGCCTTTGATCTCCTGATCACACGGAAGCCGCTCAAAACCTCCCGGAAATCAATTATTTGCCTAGTATAGTTGATTGTTTCCAATTTGCAATACACAGTATGTGTTCAATGAGGTTATAATTGATCTTGTCTAATCAGTCAAGGCGGGGTTACGATAATGCAACCAACCAATGAAATCGCATCTAGCATCTCGTGGCACAAGACGAGATTTATTGAAAGATGGCCGTGTAAACAAACCAGGCAGGCTCAACAAATTGGACAAATTAGGATAATTAACACGCTGTTATGAAAACATTTGAAGTAGGTACATTATTAAATGAAGATTATATGTGCGATGCCGCCAATTAGCGTTAACTACACCAATCACCAGGGGTTGATTGCATCAGCTTGTTTTATTCTAAGTTGAGAAGGATTTTGCCGACATTTGGTAAATTTAACCATGTTTTGTCAATTGTTTTCGGTCTTTATAAATTAAGTGTTAATTGATTTAGTTGCACTACAGTGCATGTCAGGCCATATATAGTTGAATTTTAAGCATGTTCGTCTCGAACTTGTTTCGTCATACGTACAAGCACCATGTCTAAACGTCTTTTTAATTTGTCCGGAAATACGACGCCGTCGAAAAAGAAGAAATATGAATGCAAGTTCAATGCTTCTTGGATTACGGAGTTTAAATGTGTCGGAAAAAGTGAAAAGGGAGATAGTTTCGTCTATTGTGTGACATGCAATTCTCATTTGAATATTGCCAGTGGGGGAAAAAATGACATCACAAGACATACCAAAATTATTAAAAATTGATAGTTTATGCATATACTGTTATTTGTTTTCATCTACCGTATTTACTCGATGAGTCCGGACACTCATTAATTCCGGACACCTAATTAATTGAAGGAAATAATAAAACTAGTGTTCGGACATATTAAAAATCAACCTTATTTCAATAGTTTTGATGGTTTTATAAATTCGGACATCGGGAAAAGATGAACTATTCGCCGAAAATGACAGGTTAAAATTACGATCAACGACTTCTAATTGCAGATTGCATCCCGATAATTACCAACAGAAGCAGCAGAATATACTTCAATGAATTTAATTGTAACTTGTTTGACGCAATTAAATAAAACGTTTTTGATCGTGATTTTTTACTGTTATTAACGAGCCATTTTGAAACAATTACATTATTACTGACCCATGTTTATAAACATCCATATAAATTCTGTGTAATCGGTCAGGCGCGTGTTGAAATAATTGTTTACACCAGGTAAAACCATTCCAATGTAGGTGTTACGGGTTGTTTTGGTAGCTAGTGGGCCATTCCATTATCTGGCATTACCAGCAAAAAAAAATACGGACTCGCTCACACAGGTAAAGTGCTATGCGATGTACAGAGATCAAATATTTTTTATTTCATACTATAAGCATGGCATGCCTTATTTTTTAGCTTCGATTTGAGGAATAACATGATGGTGCAATTAAATGGACAAAGAACACGACTATTTTATAATTTTAATTGTTTTTTTTCTTCTTTATTTATTTTCTGCAATACTTTGTATGTTTTTATTTTGTAATAAAATAATCAACATGTTTAAAAATTGCATTGTCTCATTATTCAATAAAGTTTATTGCTACATTTCAAACAAAATATAATAATTTAATATAATAAACTACATGTCATAATTGTTCATAAGTTCATTGTTTACACATTTTTTATTAGTTCACTGTTGTGGATTGAATCGCATATAGCCCAGTATACTATTACACAGTCCGCACTAGCCAGCATTAACTACACGTGTGACTAGAACCTGACAGTTCCACTACCCGCGTGTAAAGTGTGTCTCGGTGTACTGATTTCACAGGTTTTAGGGTTTGCCCAAGTTGAGTACCGTAATTTTAGACAGTTTATAGAATAGCCGATTAATTACCAATAAGTGATAATAAATGGACGGATTTTCGTAATTACCGTAAACTATCAAGGTGAGATTGCCCCCAACATCACAAGTAAAAATACTTACCGTAGAATGTTAATTTACGGTTCCTCTCAAAATATTCGGACATTGGCAAATATGCGTTAATTTTGGAAAGTTATATTTCCGGACAACAAACAATTTTATTATTTTATCCCGTCCGAACTGATAGAGTAAATACGGTACTTCATTATCACTATAATGAAATTCATAATTTTGATAGAGCATCATCAAAACAAGAGGTCAATGACCTTGAAGCTCTACTGATTGATTTTGATTTCAGGAAGTAGTCGCTACAAACTGGATTTTTGAAAATCTATTTTTAGCCGTGGTGGCCATCTTGAATTTCCGGCCGACCTGAAATTTTGCTAGGATCAATTAGACATCAAGAGCAACATTCCTGTGAAGTTTCATGAAAATCCGTCAAGTAGTTTCAGAGGAGTAGTCGCTACAAGTTTTCATTATATAACTCTATGTAAACAAAGATGGCCACTGACAGCCATGTTTAACATTGAATCAAAATAATGTTCGACTCGGATAACCATCATGTCATGCTGATCATTTTAGAAAAAGTCCCATATCAATATCTCTTATAGTTTTCAAGAAGTAGTCGCTACAAACTTGTTTTTTAAAAACCTATTTTTAGATTTGGCGGCCATCTTGGATTTCACATCTACATGAATTTTTCTAGGATCAACTAGACTTCATGGGCAACATTTCTGTAAAGTTTCATGAAAATCTATTCAGTAGTTTCAGAGGAGTAGTCGCTACAAAAAAAAATTAACGGACGGACGGACGGACGGACAGACAGACGGACGACGGACGCCGCACCACGGCATAAGCTCTGCTGATCTCTGATCAGTAGAGCTAAAAACTGACCAATCAGTGACCAGAAATAAGACATACCTCATACATTCTGGTAGATGATAAACTCGATCTTTATCCTTGATGTTCAACCAAGTTTACTGTTAAAATTAAGGTATCTACAGTGTGATTCTTTTAAACAAGAGGTCAATGACCTTGAAGCTCTACTGATTGATTTTGATTTCAGGAAGTAGTGACTACAAACTTGATTTTTGAAAATCTATTTTTAGCCGTGGCGGCCATCTTGAATTTCCGGCCGACCTGAAATTTTGCTACCATTTTATCAATAAGACATCAAGAGCAACATTTCTGTGAAGTTTCATGAAAATCCGTCAAGTACTTTCAGAGGAGTAGTCGCTACAAGTTTTCATTATATAACTCTATGTAAACAAAGATGGCCACTGGCAGCCATGTTTAATGTCGAATCAAAATAATGTTCAACTCGGATAACCATCATGTCATGCTGATCATTTTAGAAAAAGTCCCATATCAATATCTCTTAAAGTTTTCAAGAAGTCGTCGCTACAATCTTATTTTTTTTAAATCTATTTTTAGCCGTGGCGGCCATCTTGATTTTCCGGCCGACCTGAAATTTTGCTAGGATCAATAAGACATCAAGAGCAACATTCCTGTGAAGTTTTATGAAAATCCGTAAAGTAGTTTCAGAGGAGTAGTCGCTACAAGTTTTCATTATATAACTCTATGTAAACAAAGATGGCCACTGGCAGCCATATTTAACGTCGAATCAAAACGATTTTCGACAAGGACCAACATCATGTCATGCTGATCATTTTAGAAAAAGTCCCATATCAATATCTCTTATAGTTTTCAAGAAGTAGTCGCTACAAACTTATTTCTTTAAAATCTATTTTTAGCCGTGGCGGCCATCTTGAATTTCCAGCCGACCTGAAATTTTGCTAGGATCAAATAGACATCAAGAGCAACATTCGTGTGAAGTTTCATGAAAATTCCGTCAAGTAGTTTCAGAGGAGTAGTCGCTACAAGTTTTCATTATATAACTCTATGTAAACAAAGATGGCCGCTGGCAGCCATGTTTAACGTCGAATCAAAACGATTTTCGACAAGGACCAACATCATGTCTTTAGAAAAAGTCCCATATCAATATCACTTATAGTTTTCAAGAAGTAGTCGCTACAAACTTGTATTTTATTTTTAGCCGTGGCGGCCATCTTGAATTTCCGGCCGACCTGAAATTTTGCTAGGATCATTTAGACATCAAGAGCAACATTCCTGTGAAGTTTCATAAAAATCCGCCAAGTAGTTTCAGAGGAGTAGTCGCTACAAGTTTTTACTATATAACTCTATGTAAACAAAGATGGCCGCTGGCAGCCACGTTTAACGTCAAATCAAAACGATTTTTGACAAGGACCAACATCATGTCATGCTGATCATTTTAGAAAAAGTCCCATATCAATATCACTTAGAGTTTTCAAGAAGTAGTCGCTACAAACTTGAATTTAAAAAATCTATTTTTAGCTTTGGCGGCCATCTTGGATTTCACATCAACATGAATTTTTGCTAGGATCAACTAGACTTCATGGGCAACATTTCTGTAAAGTTTTATGAATATCCATCCAGTAGTTTCAGAGGAGTAGTCGCTACAAATAAAAGTTAACGGACGGACGGACAGACGGACGGACAGACGGACGGACGACGGACGCCGCACCACGGCATAAGCTCTGCTGATCTCTGATCAGTAGAGCTAAAAAACTGCATATTTCATGTACATTCATGCAAATTTATTCCATATATGTATCTTTCAAAATCAAAATATTGAAAATTATCGCCTTTTTACTCGGCCAAAGATTTTTATTTTACTATAGAACCTAAGGATAAAAACCGAGTAACACACATTTTATCACCTACTGGAAATAAGATCAAAATTTCAACTTCTCTGCAATGAAAAGTTATGAATAAAAAAATAAAATTATAAAGTAACAGTTGTCAACATTTATATAAAATATTTGAAAAAATGTGACGGTTTCACGGCTTTTCGCAAATCTCCCTGATTTGGATCAAATCTCCCTGATTTGGAAGTCAAATCTCCCTGATGTGATGCCGGAAAATTTGGCATGTATGATGTGTATATATTATATACTGTATAAAGGCCAAAACCACCAACAGTTCTATACTAATTGTTATTTCTCGGTACGTAAGATAGCCCGGGCAGCGTAACCTGCTCATGTCACAAGTAGAATTATACATATAACCAATAAAACATAAACTGAATGTGAATGAAAACAAAACTCTCTGTGAAATTGTCGAAATTTGATTACATACACTTTGCATCATTCAGTTTCCAGTCATATTTAGATACTGTTAATATTACAAAATTCCGCAAAGCTGTTACACAGTTAAGGGTATCATCCCACAGAAAAAGATCAGCATGACACGATGTTGGTCCTTGTTGAACATTATTTTGATTCAACATTAAACATGGCTGGCAGCGGCCATCTTTGTTTACATAGAGTTATATAGTAAAAACTTATATCGACTTCTCTGAAACTTGCTACTTAACAGATTTTCATGAAACTTCACAGGAGTGCTGATCTAGCTATCAAAAACCTATGAGTAGAGCTTCAAGGTCATTGACCTCTTGTTTTATTATGTCTCAAATGGAATGATACATTGATGGGATTATACTGTATAATTATTTCCCTCCTATGTCACCCGTAAACAAACGAGTCATGGAGATTTTCAAACGTTTCCTATAGATAATACAGACAATAATTAATATTATTTTTAAAGGGACATATATTGTTTTCTTCAGAATGCCAAAAAAGAAAAGATCAAGTGT
Organism: Cyrtodaria siliqua; assembly: GCA_037043455.1. NCBI lineage: Eukaryota > Metazoa > Mollusca > Bivalvia > Adapedonta > Hiatellidae > Cyrtodaria > Cyrtodaria siliqua. The sequence continues at coordinate 237,602 of JAWPHD010001986.1, read as the reverse complement.
CAGTCAGATGAGAAAAGGGACAGCCACTGCCAAAAAACAAAAACTTCAAGCAAGATCAAAGGATCATCACTACGATCACAGCAATAAAGCCAAAAGCACTATACATCATGAGGCAGAAACAGTACATGTTCTGCAACTCTGCTTGAAGTTAGTTTGACATGCCTTGAAGAAGAAGCACATGTATACATAGGTGCAATTAATAAGATCAATTTTGCTACTGTTTCTGAAGAATGTGTGACACTTTGGGATGACTGTTATTTTGGACGATGTGTTTGCTGATGAATCTGAGCTTTATAATGAAGTATACACAGGTGCGACTAGGGACAACAATTCTGCTACTGTTTCTGAAGAATGTGTGACACTTTTGGATGACTCTGTAATTATAGAGGATGTGTGTACTGATGAGCTTAACAATGCATTCATTGCATGTGAAGATACTGGTAATTTCTCTACAGATAGCCAGCATGATGAATTACTGACAAATGACTCCTGTGAGCTATCCATGCCTGATCGACTCGAAAATGAACTATTGGGACGTATTCCAGAAAAATATGTTTTGCGTAAAACTTCAGTGAAACTTCAAGTGCTTGAATTCTATGACAGTGGTGACGCGTTGTCTGTGAAATTATCTGTGGATATTAATTCATATAAACCTTTTATGTGTTGGTGCACCGTAAAATCCAATTCTATTCAATAATAATGAATATGAAAGATTGCACATATGTATTATTGTAAAAAAAAACTAACAGGATGCCGTGAGTTTTAAACAAATAAGATTGCCATGTGTCCCTTTAAATGTATTAGAAAACAACAGCCTTGTTTTGATAGAATCAATGGTTTAAATTTCTATTCTTGGCATATGACATTGAAAAATGAAAAAAGAAGTTTAAATAACGGTTTCCTAAGTGACGCAAGTTTTTTACAAAAAAAAAAATATAATGTATTTCATCTTCAGTTCGATTACATATAGTGCAAAGTCTGTTTTCACGTGATAATTTAGGTTTAAAATAACGACCACGTTCTATAAGTAAATCATGTGCACTAAATCTAATTTTTCTTTAAGTTCTTTTGTAATTAATTTAGGGAGTCTAAATGACAAATAAATTTGTAGACCAAAATTAGTGTAATTCTTCGAAAAAGTATGAAGTTTATTGTCGTACAATTTGCATTTTAAAGAATTAATTTCAGCAGTGATATCTGCAGAATACTTCTGTAAGATTGTTTGTGGAATATGTTTAGCATCCAATGGTCTTGGAGCATCTGTATATTTATTCAAAGAGTTTTAATAAGAATACCGTGATCTGTGACCTTCATTGAATACGGTCTCATCAACATTATACATTTCTTTTAAAAATCTATTATACATGTATATAGTTAAATTATTAATCTCTAAGGTTAATTTATATAGTTTATATACATGATATATACTAATCCAAGCATGTTTGTTTATTATAACGAGTGTTGTTGACTGATATTGTGCCTGTAACATGATAATGATAATTGTTGAGGCCAAAAAAGTTGGATGATAATATTGGGATATATTATGAAGGACCTTTTTTACACTCTTCCACAGTTGGGAAAATTTTGGAGTATTTTAGCTCATATTTATTCTGTTTGTTATTGTGGTATTATAGTAGTTCTATGTTAAAGGGACACAAAGCAATCTTGAAGTAATTATCAAGTATTACAATTTGAACTTTATTTATTAATCTGGAATTATGTTTTTTAACTTAAACTGTTTACATATAATTAAATAAAAGGTAATACAATTTAGAGTTATCAATTTTACTTCATTACTCTACCATGTATATTATTGGTGCGCAATATAATAAAAACTAGTAGTATGCTTTTGTTTTTAATTATTCAGTGGAATACTTTTAAGTTTCAAAAATGTCCAGATTGCCTTGTGTCCTGTTTAACTTGTTTCTCATCATGGAAAGATTATGAAATCTAAGGAGGAGCTTAATGCTAAGAATAGATAATAAATTATAATATCAACACCTCTTTTTTACAATATATTTAATCTTTTACAATATATTTAATCATTGAATAGATATGATGTTAATTTATGGTTATTCGTGAAACTTTTGGTTTTAGCAGTGGGGTAAAAATACAAATACATTATTCCAATTCAAATTTCATTTTGCAAACAACTATTTTTGTCTTCTTATTGCTCACTCCATGTTTCACCGAAAAATGACCTGGATTCTTAAAAGTTTCTACTATATATCTTAGACACATGCCTTACTTTTCATGAAATAATAATTATGCAATTGGTAGTAAATAAAGTTGGTTATATTATCTGGTGTATTGCTCTCATATAAAATCCATGTATACCCGGTTACATGTAAATGGTGACTAATTTCGGTACAATTTATCATCGCCTTCCCAGGAACTGCAGACCAACAGGGACTCAAACTCTGGATATTTGGCTTACTGTGGCAATGACTTGCACAGGGAGCCACACAATGCCAATCAATTAATGGCCATATATTCAGACAATACATTTAGCCTCGTCCGTCGGACAGGGACATAAATCTGGCAGGGCCAAGTATCAGTCTCCTCTGAGCATTGTAAAGAACCACTGGAATATATTTGATAGTAAGAGTAGTACATGGTTCCCAGACTCGGAGTATCCTCCTTTCTGTCGGGCAGCTCAAAATAACATAAAATGCGTTACACACAAATGTATCGGTGGACCATAAACTCTAATTTAACATATATATTATACTTGAGTTTCGTTACATCCAGGTAAGTGTGTGAAAATAGTTACCTTTAAGGTTTTTCTCGTGTTTCTTTAGAACATGACCGCTAAACCCTGAGATATATTTATAATCTTTGTTACATTCCGGACAAACATATACAGTGGCGCATTTGACACATGCGTACATGGTAGGTTCATCATCTTCAGTATATTCCCCTAATAAGAACTCTAATTCAATATCATTATCCCAAGACAGAAAATTGTCTTTACTGTAACTTGACATTGTAAAACCGACATACTGAGGACATGGACATATGGTGGTTTTTATATACCTGAAAAGAATATTCGTTAATACACAGGACTATTTGACAGACAGTCATACAGACAAGCATGCATACACAGACCACACACAAGTGTCAAATTATATTACTTTATCAACATCACCCCTAAGGTCTAGATAGACTCAAGGTGTATATTGGGTATATTCACACCCCATTGACGTGACATATCGCTAAAACAACACGGCGATCTTCAGGTACACACCTTGCCATGCATCTTTTATTAGGGGTAATACACACATACTGGTGTGACACTACATGTAAATCGCTATAACAACACGATCGACAGGAGTACATCTATTTTTCACACTTATTTCGGCAACTAGGTAGCTATATTTTCGCTCATATTATCTGGTATATTACACCTTTATCAGAACTCCTATTGCTTGTCTTGAACGTACGTTAAATTCAAAGAAACATTAATTGCTATTTGATTTATTTATATATATTTTATTTAGAACTGGACAATTTGAACGAACGATTTAAAAACAGAACCCCTTCGTCAATCTTTATCTTTATTGACTCTTCCGTAGTAACGGTGTTATTCGACATGCGCATGTGGTGTTATTATCTCGTAAATTATTTCGTACCGCTTTTATGGAGAACAAAGGGTGGTCACAAGAAATCGCAATAAAGCGCGAGGTTTCATATCTGTTTGTTGTTAGATCTGTGATTAAAGCTTATATCTCCCAAACCACATTACATAATGGATTGAAACTTCACATGTATTCAGCATCACTAGTTGACACCACATAGTCATAGGTGATATAACTCTTGCTTTTACTTTGACAGAATTATGGCCCTTTTCATACTTAGAAAACTTTGTTAAAGTTTGTATGAAGTTTGTATGTAACTCCTGCTTTTATTCATCGTCGGATACCCCCGTGTGATTTGTTCCGTTACTCTCCACCATCACCCGTGGGACAATACGCCTGATTTCGGTCGTTTTAGCAGAATAAAATAGAATAGAACCGGAGTTACAACGACCAATCAAAATAGCGTTTGCAAAATGAATACTCTTCAACGGGAGTCGTGAAAGGTAACGAAAATTGACAAAATGGCAGCTCCCATGGACACCACGGGGAAAAAGTGTTTGTTTTGTTTTTCGGCGATTAAGGGCACACATTACCGAAATCTGACGTCGAAAGAAAGTATTGAACAATATGGATTTATTTTCAATTCGCTGAATGTAAAAAACAAAGGGTTTTCTTGCAATTTGTGCACAAACAAATTAAATAGAACTTTGAAATTAAATGAAGATGAAAAAACAAAAATCGCCAAAATTCAGTGCGAAAAACAAGAGTTTATCAACCAACTGAAGGAGATGCCAGGCATTAAGGATCGTGTTCGTTCAACACCAAGTGGTAATATTATTGTTTCTGTTTGTGAAGACGATGACTCACTCAAATATCATATATGTTTAAATCATTTATGCATGTTTTATGTGCCCATATTCATTTTCTTGATAAAACCAAAGTTTATAACTTCTATGGAAATAATTCCAAGTGCAATGAGGACTGGGTCAGTTTTTTTGAGTTTTACCAAATATTTGACGTCGGCCAATAAAGCGCCCAGTGAACAAGGCCAGTAAAATATCAACACAATTTCAAAACAATGTGTTTTAAAGGCATTGCTGGGTGATTCATTTCATACTATTACAATACTTTCAGTTTGTTCTATAGCTGAACTATGCCGAGCATATCATAGGTTCCAGCACTCTGTAAAAAAATGCTCTTGTAGAAACTAATAATTATCGTATGGAAATAATTCCAAGTGCAATGAGGACTGGGTCAGTTTTTTTGAGTTTTACCAAATATTTGACGTCGGCCAATAAAGCGCCCAGTGAACAAGGCCAGTAAAATATCAACACTTCTATGGAAATAATTCCAAGTGCAATGAGGACTGGGTCAGTTTTTTTGAGTTTTACCAAATATTTGACATCGGCCAATAAAGCGCCCAGTGAACAAGGCCAGTAAAATATCAACACAATTTCAAAACAATGTGTTTTAAAGGCATTGCTGGGTGATTCATTTCATACTATTACAATACTTTCAGTTTGTTCTATAGCTGAACTATGCCGAGCATATCATAGGTTCCAGCACTCTGTAAAAAAATACTCTTGTAGAAACTAATAATTATCGTACCTTAATTACTAGAAATCAACAATGTTAAATGTTAATTTATTCTGTATTTATTAAAGGTAAAAGCAGCAAAAAAAGACCGTTTGCAGCAGCACTGACACCCACGGGTAATACGCCTAAAAGCAAGAAGTCCTTGTTTGTTACACCAAAAAAAACAGCCACCCCGAACCATGGTAGAGGGAAAGTGTGTAAGGTGGACAAGAGTACACAGACCAAAATAACAAGAAATGAATTTGACGTAAAGGTACAGTAAAAAAAATCTACCATTTGAAACTAAATACTTTGAAAGTTAACAATTTGACAAAAGATATTTTTCACAAAAAAGAACAAATACTTTTGTGCTATTATTCTGTATAGCATTTTTACAAAATTATTGCCCTTTTTACTTTTTTTTTCGACTTAAAAATTCAGGTTAAAGTTTTTTTGGCTAGTCAATGATCACTAATCGTACAGCATCCCATCGTCAGATACCCCCGTGTGATTCTTTCCAAACTTTGTAGACTTATTAACCATGTTAACCATCATATCATAGGTCACTATGACAAATATCATAACTCTGCATTTTGTTTAAGATATATTCCTTTTTCCATTTAGGTATTTATTTTGGTTTAAGTTTACATGCAAGTTCATATACGAGTATATAGATATCTCTTATAAAGTATTTTACAGATTGCTTTGAATCTTTGTTTAAATGTTCACCATCATTATGTGCCAAAGTATGAAAAGAATAATAACTCTGTATTACATTTTGTCAAAATTATGACCCTTTTTGGACTTAGTCACTGTGGACTCTATATTCCAGAATACAATAATTATGTCCCTTTCTGTTTCAAACATTCATTTATAGTAGAGCACGCTGTGACGCTGTCCTTCGGATGCTCTTAATATTTTAGGCCCTATGTTTATGGTTTATTCTTACACATTATATTTATCACCGACATGAGTACAAATGTATTCTTTTCATGTTGTACACACTTTGCATATGTATGTCAAAACCATTAATACAATTATATAATAGTGTAAACAAAGTTTATGCACCATGATAGTCTATCTATAATAGGTTTCTTCATAATAGCTCACTTCCTTTGGTATCATTTAATTGAAAGCAAAAATCATATAGCTTGGCCATTTTAGACAATTATTTCATGAAAAATGCTATACTTAGGCCAAAATAATCCTATTGCATGCTCTAAAAAAGTAGGGTATTTTTGTTGGAGCAAGATATTGTGAGATTCTACATGTATTTATCTCATAAACCCCATACAAGTTGATGATACAACTGAAAGTTTCACTGTGATGTCAGTTTACCTCGATATATTGTGATAAATCATTGTTCGGAACAATTTTTTTTTTTTTTTTTCATAAAAAGTTTTAGGGTCGGTCCCTTATAAATAGGGTCGGTCTACCGGAAACACAAGTATTTTTTTTTTTTGGCCTTATAATGAACAGTCAGTGTACTGAACACTTTCATACCGACTTAAAATCTAGTAGCACATTGGACTTTTGTCAGACACAGCAATGGATGAGAAAATTGTTGTTCAATAATTATATTTTTTTTTAATTTAAGCCCCTACTCCTGGTTCCAAAAATAAAAAGCCTCCCTGGAAGTACTATAATAATGAACCTTTGTATTTTCATACAGGTGACAGTGAAGTACAAGGATCAGGAGAGGTCTTCTATAATAGTGAATGAAACAGAAAAGTCTGTGATTAAGGCCATCACAAATAAGAAGGGGGCTTCAGCTGTAATTAAACACTTATTAAAACAAGAGGTCAATGACCTTGAAGCTCTACTGATTGATTTTGATTTCAGGAAGTAGTCGCTACAGACTTGTTTTTTGAAAATCTATTTTTAACCGTTGCGGCCATCTTGAATTTCCGGCCGACCTGAAATTTTGCTAAGATCAATAAGACATTAAGAGCAACATTCCTGTGAAGTTTCATGAAAATCCGTCAGGTAGTTTCAAAGAAGTAGTTGCTACAAGTTTTCATTATATAACTCTATGTAAACAAAGCAGCCATGTTTAAGGTCAAATCAAAACGATTTTCGACAAGGACCAACATCATGTCATACTGATCATTTTAGAAAAAGTCCCATATCAATATCTCTTATTGTTTTGAAGAAGTAGTCGCTACAAACTTATTTATTTTAAATCTATTTTTAGCTGTGGCGGCCATCTTGAATTTCCGGCCGACCTGAAATTTTTCTAGGATCAACTAGACATCAAGAGCAACATTCCTGTGAAGTTTCATGAACATCCGTCAAGTAGTTTCAGAGGAGTAGTCGCTACAAGTTTTTACTATATAACTCTATGTAACCAAAGATGGCCACTGGCAGCCATGTTTAACGTCGAATCAAAATAATTTTCCACAAGGATCTACATCATGTCATGCTGATCATTTTAGAAAAAGTCCCATATCAATATCACTTATAGTTTTCAAGAAGTAGTCGCTACAAACTTATTTTTTAAAAATCTATTTTTAGCTGTGACGGCCATCTTGAATTTCCGGCCGACCTGAAATTTTGATAGGATCAATTAGACATCAAGAGCAACATTCCTGTAAAGTTTCATGACAATCCGCCAAGTAGTTTCAGAGGAGTAGTCGCTACAAGTTTTTACTATATAACTCTATGTAAACAAAGATGGCCGCTGGCAGCCATGTTTAACGTTGAATCAAAACGATTTTTGACTAGGATCAACATCATGTAATGCTGATCATTTTAGAAAAAGTCCCATATCAATATCACTTATAGTTTTCAAGAAGTAGTCTCTACAAACTTATTTTTTAAAAATTTATTTTTAGCTGTGACGGCCATCTTGAATTTCCGGCCGACCTGAAATTTTTCTAGGATCAATCAGACATCAATAGCAACATTCCTGTAAAGTTTCATAACAATCCGCTAAGTAGTTTCAGAGAAGTAGTCGCTACAAGTTTTTACTATATAACTCTATGTAAACAAAGATGGCCGCTGGCAGCCATGTTTAACGTTGAATCAAAACGATTTTTGACTAGGATCAACATCATGTCATGCTGATCATTTTAGAAAAAGTCCCATATCAATATCACTTATAGTTTTCAAGAAGAAGTCGCTACAAACTTGTATTTTAAAACTCTATTTTTAGCTTTGGCGGCCATCTTGGATTTCACATCAACATGAATTTTTGCTAGGATCAACTAGACTTTATGGGCAACATTTCTGTAAAGTTTCATGAATATCCATCCAGTAGTTTCAGCTGTGAAGTCGCTACAAGTTTTTACTATATAACTCTATGTAAACAAAGATGGCCGCTGGCAGCCATGTTTAACGTTGAATCAAAACGATTTTTGACTAGGATCAACATCATGTCATGCTGATCATTTTAGAAAAAGTCCCATATCAATATCACTTATAGTTTTCAAGAAGAAGTCGCTACAAACTTGTATTTTAAAACTCTATTTTTAGCTTTGGCGGCCATCTTGGATTTCACATCAACATGAATTTTTGCTAGGATCAACTAGACTTTATGGGCAACATTTCTGTAAAGTTTCATGAATATCCATCCAGTAGTTTCAGCTGTGAAGTCGCTACAAGTTTTTACTATATAACTCTATGTAAACAAAGATGGCCGCTGGCAGCCATGTTTAACGTTGAATCAAAACGATTTTTGACTAGGATCAACATCATGTCATGCTGATCATTTTAGAAAAAGTCCCATATCAATATCACTTATAGTTTTCAAGAAGAAGTCGCTACAAACTTGTATTTTAAAACTCTATTTTTAGCTTTGGCGGCCATCTTGGATTTCACATCAACATGAATTTTTGCTAGGATCAACTAGACTTTATGGGCAACATTTCTGTAAAGTTTCATGAATATCCATCCAGTAGTTTCAGCTGTGAAGTCGCTACAAGTTTTTACTATATAACTCTATGTAAACAAAGATGGCCGCTGGCAGCCATGTTTAACGTTGAATCAAAACGATTTTTGACTAGGATCAACATCATGTCATGCTGATCATTTTAGAAAAAGTCCCATATCAATATCACTTATAGTTTTCAAGAAGAAGTCGCTACAAACTTGTATTTTAAAACTCTATTTTTAGCTTTGGCGGCCATCTTGGATTTCACATCAACATGAATTTTTGCTAGGATCAACTAGACTTTATGGGCAACATTTCTGTAAAGTTTCATGAATATCCATCCAGTAGTTTCAGCTGTGAAGTCGCTACAAATAAAAGTTTACGGACAGACGGACAGACAGACGGACAGACAGACGGACAGACGGACGACGGACTCCGCACCACGGCATAAGCTCTGCTGATCTCTGATCAGTAGAGCTAAAAACACTAAGAAATTGAAAAGGAAGTATCTCAGTTGTGTAAGAGAAAAGAAACAGTGTTAAAGGTAAATAGTACAGATGACCTTATAAACTTTGATTGGAAACAACTGGCAGAGACTCTAGAGCAGAAAGTACCAACACTAATGTCCATTTTGAATGGTATAATTGGTGAGAAAAGGAAAAAGTGCTTGGCTCACATTGTAATGGCAGCCTGTATATTACTGTACGCCAGATGCCAGCTGTTGAACCTCATACAATTTGTCCTGGGTCTAGTTCTAGACAGCTGTGGTTTGAAGAAAGAGGTAAGAAGCTTAATTTTCACGAAGTGGTCAAGGGTGAGCTTTTGTGACCACCCTTCGTCCGTCATCGTCGTTTTTGGCGTCAACTTTTTCGTCACCGTCTAGTGGACCTCTACCAAGTTTGTTCAAATGGTGACCCTGGGGTTATAATCGGCCCCACCCTAGGGGTCAATTTTTTCCATAGAGTTATATAGGAAAACATTTAAAAATCTTCTCCGAAAGCTTAGGTATTCTGTATGTAGTATCATCTAGTGGTTTTCTACCAAGTTTGTTCAAATGGTGACCCTGGGGTCAGAATCGGCCCAGCCCTGCTGGGGTTCACCAGTTTTACACAGAATGTTATAGGAACCTTGTTAACAATACAGTACAGTATGCAGAATAGTATAGTATAGATTAGTTTGGAAGTTAAAGACATCACACCAGCCTAATCCATCCTATAGAAATAGTGGGGGCATAATTATGATTGTTTTTTTCATGCATTGTGACAAGTACGAGAATTTCATGCAAAATTGGAGATTGGTATGTACTGTTATATTATGAGGCCCCGACAAACAATTTTAAATCCGATTTAATTATTTCTAAATTGTATGTGTATTATTTCAGTCTATACATATTTGTTATAATAAAATAAATTGAAATTGCAGATTTTAGCTTTTTAAATCCATCCTACTTTTGCAAGATCGCCCAGAAAGATGTTAACCAACCACGAAAGAAAAGGAAAGACAAGACATCCGATTCAACAATAGACATAGTGGAGAGTTTCTTCAGAAGAGGAGACGTTTCAACAAATCTGCCCAACGCCAAAAGAATAAAGAAAGATCTAATAGAAAGACGAGTACTGGACAGGCCTTTGAACCAAACGTACAGTGAATTCAAAGAATTACACCCTGAAGAAGATATCAGCTTTCCAACATTTACCCGCTACAAGCCAAAGAATGTAGAAACTACCAGTAAACGGAAGTGGAATGCCTGCCTGTGTGATATATGCACCAATGTTGACCTGAAGATCCGGGCTTTGAATCATCTTGCTGTCAAGTGCCAGAGTACTGTTAAAGTGGATAACAAGTACGAAGCACTTAACCACACAATGTGCCCAAAGGTTGCTGACACACGTTGGCACAAGAAAGAGCGTATACAAAGAGAGTGTACCAACTGTGGAGTAGATGGAATTGTAAGATTCTTTCAACCCCTAGTGGAGGCCAACATGGATGTGAAAGTGACCTACACCAAATGGGGTCTGACAAAACTGCTTCGAAAAGGAAAGGAAGTTACTCATATGATGCCCCGAAGTTATGAGGAAAGTCCAACAGCTGTTGTGGTAGAACTCATCAGAACTTCAGACCCTTGCCCAACATGTTTTTGTAGCCAACTGGCAACAGAATCAAGCGTCACTTCTATTGAAATCTCTTCCGCCCGATTGGACCGTATTAAATATGGACTTCGCGGAGAATTATTCTTGTGTTATGCAAGAAGAAGTACAGAGCGCCCACTGGGGCCATTCCCAAGTAACCATACATCCCACTGTGGCTTATTACAGATGCCCCAAGGAAGAGTGTGGAGAGATAATACAGGAGGCGTTGATTTTTGTCACCGATGACGGTCAACATGATGCTCATGCGGTAGCAGAGTTTGTAAATTTGGCCAACAAACATTTGCAGGAAAAGAGGGGACTGACTATCTCGAAAGAAATTCAGTTAACAGATGGGTGCGCGTCGCAGTATAAGTCGAAGATTCCTTTCACTGATGTGTCATATGCTGAAGATGACTTCAGTTTCCCCATTGAAAGACACTTTTATGGGTCGAGGCATGGTAAAGGGCCTTCCGATGGGACAGGGGGGGTTGTCAAGTCAGCAGCAAGGAGAAGTATAAAAGGTTTGAACCAAGTCATCAACAATGCGAAAGATCTTTATGACTTTGGGTTGACCATGAACAATCAAGAAGAACAAAGTGATGGTCATATTCATCATAAAAGAACCTTCTTCCATGTAGTCAAAGAGATCAACCGAAACCGCCCAGACAGAAATTCTAAGACACTGCCAGGTACGCGAAAAATACAAGCAGTAAAATCTGCAGGCCATGATATGGGTGGAACAATTTATACCAGAAATCTTTCTTGTTTTTGTGCAAGTTGTGTCACTGGCGGCCATGATGACGACTGTGAAAACAAATCCCATGTTGAAATGTGGGATATGAGAGCTATTCCAACTGTCAACAGAGGCAGGGTGAGACAGAGAGGACAACAGGGAAGAGGAGGGAGAAGGCAGGAGGATGGAGCTATACAGCAAGATGGGGCGATGCAGCAAGATGGGGCGATGCAGCAAGATGGAGATGGAGCGATACAGCAAGATGAAGATGAAGTGATGCAGCAAGATGGAGACAGAATTGGACGAAGAGGTGGAAGACGGGGAAGGGGAAGAAGGGGAGGAGGTCAGCAGATTGGAGTAAGAAGGCAGCAAGATGGAGACAGAATTGGACAAAGAGGTGGAAGACGGGGAAGGGGAAGAAGGGGAGGAGGGCAGCAGATTGGAGTAAGAAGGCAGCAAGATGAAGACAGAATTGGACAAAGAGGTGGAAGACGGGGAAGGGGAGGAGGGCAGCAGATTGGAGTAAGAAGGCAGCAAGATGGAGACAGAATTGGACAAAGAGGTGGAAGAAGGGCAGCAGATTGGAGTAAGAAGGCAGCAAGATGGAGATGGAGCGATACAGCAAGATGAAGATGGAGCGATGCAGCAAGATGGAGACAGAATTGGACGAAGAAGGGGAGGAGGGAAGCAGATTGGAGTAAGAAGGCAGCAAGATGGGGATGGAGCGATACAGCAAGATGGAGATATGCAGCAAGATGGAGATGGAGCGATGCAGCAAGATGGAGATGGAGCGATACAGCAAGATGAAGATGAAGTGATGCAGCAAGATGGAGACAGAATTGGACGAAGAGGTGGAAGACGGGGAAGGGGAAGAAGGGGAGGAGGTCAGCAGATTGGAGTAAGAAGGCAGCAAGATGGAGACAGAATTGGACAAAGAGGTGGAAGACGGGGAAGGGGAAGAAGGGGAGGAGGGCAGCAGATTGGAGTAAGAAGGCAGCAAGATGAAGACAGAATTGGACAAAGAGGTGGAAGACGGGGAAGGGGAGGAGGGCAGCAGATTGGAGTAAGAAGGCAGCAAGATGGAGACAGAATTGGACAAAGAGGTGGAAGAAGGGGAGGAGGGCAGCAGATTGGAGTAAGAAGGCAGCAAGATGGAGATGGAGCGATACAGCAAGATGAAGATGAAAAGATGCAGCAAGATGGAGACAGAATTGGACGAAGAAGGGGAGGAGGGAAGCAGATTGGAGTAAGAAGGCAGCAAGATGGGGATGGAGCGATACAGCAAGATGGAGATATGCAGCAAGATGGAGATGGAGCGATGCAGCAAGATGGAGATGGAGCGATACAGCAAGATGGAGACGGAGCGATACAGCAAGATGAAGACGGAGCAATACAGCAAGATGGAGACGGAGCGATACATGAAGATGGAGAGGTAGACCCAGAAGACCGACAGAATGGAGAGTTAGAGCCAGTAGTGGACAACAGTTTTTCTGAGGATGACCTTGACATGAGCCTAGACTTAGGTATCTCCTCTATTCTGGACTCGTTCACTCAGGTAAAAAATAATTGTTACACTTTTAGTTCTAATGTTTGGCATGAATGAACTATTGCAATTGAATAGATTTAATTGATAACTTACATAAAATGTTGTTCCCTTGTAACAGTAGTAGCCAAGCAGACCTCTCAGCCTGCAGTGATATCAGATATACATAGTTGTTTCCGAAATCTATTTTTCTAATTTGTGATTTATTTCACCCTTTATTTCACCCATGCAGACTTGCACATGCTCATTTTAAATATATTACAAATGTGTTTTGCAGGATTCAGATGACTGTACATCTCCAGTATATCTGCCAATAACAGGACCAGAGCTGGATCAAATCCTTGAAGAAGGACATATGGTTAGTAAAATCATGTGATATATATATGTATGGACTTAGTTTAACTGCAAATTATATGGTCATTGAGCACCACACAACAGTTCTGCTGATTTTTGCTTCAGATAGAATAGAATAGAAATGGAGTTTTACAGCACACATAAGCACAAAAAGGCTATTTAGCGCCAATGCTTCAGATACATTCTGTTTTTCTAACTTTCAGAAATGTGGCGATATAGTTGCCACTATGACACTGCATTACCAACCATCCTTGACACCAGCCATAGTCACGTCTGCCTCAACACCAGCCATAGTCACGTCTGCCTCGACACCAGCCATAGTCACGTCAGTCTCGACACCAGCCATAGCCACGCCAGCCTCGACACCAGTCATAGCCACGCCAGCCTCAACACCAGCCATAGCCACGTGAGTATTAATACATAATTGGGTGTCTTTTGTTTGCAATCCATAGTTCTATTACAAGTCATTACATGATACTTTTCAATTAGATAAATACTGAATTGTGCTGACTGCGACCAGTTATTTATTATTTGTTTATGGTCTGTCATTCAACAGGTTCACTGTTGGTACGCATGTGTCAATGATGCATGGTAGCAAGTCACTGCCTGCTGTAGTAAGTTTTAGTTACATCGACATTCATAGTTTTTCTTGTTCTGAACGTGTTGAATTTTGTTGACATTTATTGTTTATTGTTCTTAAAAGGGACAGGATTGATTCTGATAATCTTTATTTCATGAAAAATGTTATAGGAATATAAAAAAGTGGATTATAAATTCAAGCTGTCATATTGATTAATGTTTCTTATTTAATACTAATTTTGGAGGATGCACTCTATTTGCATCATACATTATCAGAATTGAACCTGTCACTTTTAATAACTTTCATTAAAGGTATACCTTGTTGCGACTGACATTCATTGTCTGGTGTATGCCTGGTTAAGTTTTCTCAGATTGGTTTTATGTTACCTGTTATGTTATCTATCACTGCACTACAGCATTTTGTTATTTAGTACTACTGATATAAATTGATGAAATTTGAGGAGTTTAGATTTTAACCTCTAAATAATAGATGTGTGAAGACAGCCTATTGTTCCTTTTTAAGTTTAACTTTTGAATCATGTGAACTCATAAAAATGTGCGAGGAACTTGGTAAACAAAATCAAATTACGTGTGTGTGTTCTGTGTAATGTTTTGGCAAGATTTGATATATTCCTTTCAATTCAGTACTTCTTGATTTGATTCTCTACAATTGAAGGTGTACCATGAAATACCAACTAGTAATTTTAACAACTACATTGATTTAAAGCACCCTGCAGACATTCTCCAGCATTTGTTAAAATCTTTTTTACAGATCTTCTATGTAAACTAATATTTGTCCTAATGTAGAACTTTATTAGTGTTCTATCATGGTTTTGGCTAACTGTTGTTTTTTTTCTGTACTTGCAGGTTGTACAGACTTGTCCACAGGGAGTGTGGATTAAGTATTTCTCCACCAAAGGATCCCAGAGCAGATGGTCCTTGCAGGATGAAAGACACTTTGCGCTGGAGACCGACATCCTTGGAGTGTTGGATCCCCCAGACTTGGTCTGGATGGGGGGATCCAGATTCCTATATGAATTTAAATGTTGACATTTTTTGTTATTTTGAATCTTGAATAAATGACATATAAACATGAATTGGTGTGTGCAATGGGTACTGTACGTTCAGTGGATTAAGAAAGAGCTTGTCCTCCAGCGAAATCGAACACGGGACCACTGGCAATTAGTGCTGTGACCACTAGACAAAGCCGACCGCCTATTTGGGATGGAGGTACAGGTCTACAAAAAAGCGCAACTAGAAACACAAATGGCTGATACAAATGACAAACCTGTATAAGTTGCTATATAATTTGTTTTATTCATTACTATATTACTATATGCCAGGTGGCAGAAAGTGATAGACAGGAATCAGATTTTTACCAGGTTGTGAGGATGACCTTGATAACCTTCCTGGACTGGTCCTTGACATCCCCATGTTGCCATCCTTAATTAATTGAGTGAATGGGAATGTTTAGATCTCCAAAAACTACATTCTGACAGAATACAGCAACATTTTGGGGAAAGGTTTAGTTATGTAATGGGCGTCACTTTTGTCATGTGTCAAATTGTCAACAATAATGTCCATTACCTTATGGAGCAATTACTTCCAGAAGCTATCCCAGGTACATTTTGTAATATTTTCCTCGGACAAAAAGCATACAAACACAATTAGCTAAACTAATTATTGTGCTTTTAAGTATTCCATTTTGTTGAAAAGATAAAAAATGTGTACCCTGATCCATGTAATGTCCATCACTATTGTGAAAGTAATTTTTAGTGAGAGACGTAACCTAGGTTTTCAGGAAAATATGTTTCTAGCTATAAACCATCCAACCTTTTGAAGATATAAAGCTTCAAATTTAACAAAATCTAGCAGGATCACTTTTAAAACTGAAATAAGAGTTTGTCAATGTAATGTCCATCACTATTGGGACTCCTAGCTAAAAGCTAAAACAAAGCTAAAATGTGGTTAAAACTATCTTTTCAGTGTTCTTTTCATAATCCTAAAGTATTTACTAAACACTTTAAGTAACAATTGGGTACATTAACCAATCCTTTTTTTAAAAATGAAAATTTCCTAATAGCTGATTCTGAGCCAGAAATATATATTTTTCAGCATCTGTCACACTTAGCTGACCTGAAGATTGACAACCACACAACATACGGCCACTCAACTTCGATAGCAGAATTTCAGCATGCCATATCTTTAGTCCTTGAGACAGTAACATCGAGTGAGAAGTTCAGTCTTATGTTTGATGAAAGCACCGATGTCTCTGTTCATCAGAACATGATAGCTTACATCAGAATTCTTGAGTCTGACGCCCTTGGCTACTTTGAGCCACATACTTACTTTTTGGGTATTGAAAGTCTTGCTAGAGCTAATTCTGAATCCATTTATGCAGCGGTCATTGGTATGCTTGGACAAAAGGGGATCGATATTTCTAATCTTTGTGGTCTGAGCACAGATTATGCTTGGTAACAAGTCAGGGGTAGTGACTAGGTTAAAGGCTTCTGTCCCAGGTATTTTGTCTACACACTGCATCGCTCATCGCCTCGCGTTGAGTTGTTGTACAGGTGCTGACTCCATTCCCTACATGGTCAAAATGCAGGTAATCTTGAACAGTGTGTTCAAGTACTTTCATTACTCCCCCAATAATATGGCAATGTTAGAGTCTGTTCAGTCACATTCCTCAGGTCAAAGTTCCCGATTTAAGCAGGTGTTTCACACTCGGTGGCTTAGTTTTGAGGGTTCTGTAGATGCTATGGTCAAAAACTACAGTGGCTTGATTTCTGTTTTTCTTGAGCAGAAGTCTGGTAAATCCCTGAGCATGCACAAGTCGGTCACTTGTTACAAGTTCTTGTATGTCGTTCACTTCTTGTGCGATGTACTGAAACCGTTGTCAATTCTGTCAAAGATGTATCAGAAAAAAGACATGGATTTTTCTGAGGTTACTCCCCTTCTGACTTCAACAATCTCAAACTAGGAGATTCTGAAGGAAGGAAAAACAGGTCAACGGCTTAGTCAGTTTGTTCAGAATGTCCCATCTCAGCCGCTGACTGACTCTGATGGTTTGGTCACTTTCGAATTTGAGGTTCACACTATCCATGACAGTGCTAAGCAAAGGACTGAAGCAGTCAGTATTTGCGACCAGTTTGTGTCAGACAAGCTGAAAAGTCTTAATGAGAGGTTTTCAAGTAACTCGGACGGCGCTCAGTAACATGTCCTTGTTGCGGATGATAAGGTGGATGATTTGGAAGTTGTTTCTGATCACTTGGCTTCTGTGGGTTTGGAGGGCTCTCGTTGTGAGTTAAGTAGCTTTGTGAGCTATGCTTATGCTACCCTTGACAGTGGCAGTAAGTCGGTTACCTCGGGACATGGTTAATTTGGCAATGAGGAATAGGGAGGTTTATCCAGCAGCTGCTGAAGCAGCTGGGAGGTCACTTGTTGCGCCAGTCTCCACAGTTGACTGTGAGAGAGGCTTCAATAAGCAGAACATCGTCAAAACATGTCTTAGGAATTCTATGTCCATCTCTGCACTGAATAATCTTATGAGAATTTCTATTGATGGTCCAATAAGATATGGGCAGGGGCTAAGACAAGGAGAATTATGCAGTGATTTCTGGTGTATTAAAAGAAAAGTGACTGTGCTATAATATGAACTCAGAGATGAAATGAACTGCAACTGTGTATAAGTGACCAGTCACCTGAGCTATATTGCTTGTGTATTGTAAGTGGAAGTCTGAACTCTTGGTTAACAACAATTTGTTAGGATTATAAGAATAGTTGTAGCAGTGATTTTTGGTGTAGTACATGAAAAGTGACTGTGTTATAATATGAACTAAGAGATGAAATGATCTACAACTGTGTTACCTGAACTATATTGCAAGTGTATTGTAAGATTATAAGAATAGTTGTTGTTTCTTTTCTTGCAATTAAAAATAAATCATTGTTAATAATATTAAATGATATCATAAAACAAAATTGTTGTTTTTACTTTGATACTGAATTTATCATAATCTGTTTAAGGCCCTACATGTGGTCAAGAATGTTAAAAGATGTTAGTTATATAAACATTAATACAAATAATACTTGTAATAGCTTAATATAAGATAATACTGCTATGATTATAGTTATCATCTTTTATTAAACTATTGGTTTATAGTAATTATTGAATTATTACTTGTATTACTTGTATTAATGTTGGTATAAATAAAGTCTTTTATAAAAACAAGAGAACCTAAATGAATCAATGCATATATGCCGTTTATTCTGAAAATGGCTTTCAAGTCTTCGTTATTGTATGAAAAATGGCTCAAAAAATGGCTCCAACTTTGGCTATTATGTCTCAAATTTGGCTCCTTTTTTTTTTCATTTGGCAAAAGTGGTTGCGATTTCAAGAAAAAAGACAACAGGGGAGGCCCTGGCACTTTAAGAACAAGATCAATATATTTCAATATGTTTTTTAAGGCATTTTACTGCACATTTTAGTCTATGTATAATTGTTTATTTCCAAAGGAGGAGGAAGACCACAAACCTATTTTGTGTAAACCAGTACTTTATACATAAAAAAATCATTTTCTAACTGACAAATCGGGCTCTTACAGTGGAAGGCGAGAAGGCTACAAACGCAACTCTTTACCATCCCAGTCACAAAGGCTCATATATATTCGGTATGAAAACTATGATATTTTATTATTCTGTATCACAGCTCCCTCTTCAACTTTATAATTATAATGAATGTTGATGTCGAGTCTTTAGTTTTAGGGGATATAGAAAAAGGACTCTATTGCCACACAAAATGCCATGTAAGTAGATATAAAGGCCCAAAACGACCGCTACCGAGACCGTACGACTATTGTCGGTTCAATATATTCCTCCTTACTGTCTCTTGAACATGAATATCAGACACATGTTAAACAGCTGTCAGAAACATTTGGACATTATGAACGAGGTCATGCGGAAGAAATGAGGTGTTTAAAGGAGGTGCAAAATACCGTATTCCTCGGCATATACCGCGCATGCGCATATACCGTGCATCACAACTTTGGACCCGAAATCCTTGGGAAAAAACTTTTGTTATGTACTGTAGTGAAACCACGCATAAAAAACAACCGCTCATAAAAAACATTTGTTTCAATTTCAGGACAGCAGACCGCAATTATGAAGTATGACCAAAGAGGAATTGTAAAACGAATTTTGATTGGCTATGTTAAACTGTGCTTTTTTACTCAAGTGTAAATAAACTTGTACTTGTGAGTTGTACTTTTGTTATTTACTCGAGTTTCAATAAAATAAAAATCCCCAAGCCCGTGTTCAACTTATTACGATCATATTATTTGTTTTAATTTTTTTATCGTTGTATGACTGGTGTTGTTTCACTATTATTAACTGTTACAAAATACCTACATGGTTCAAAACAAAGAACAAATATCTCATTTAAAGGACATGCAACACAAGCACATGGCTCAAACTGAAAGCCACTTAAAAATTTGGAGTCACATATTCACACAGTTGAGAACGTAACTCAACACACACACTTTGCGACTTCGGGGTAAAAAATAAATGGAGGCACCATTAGGATCACCTTTTCAATGTCCCCCACCCTCCTTGAAACAAAACTCAAGACGGGACACCGTAATAAAAACAGAATCTAGCCAAGCTGCTATGAAGCAATTCATTGCAGAAATGAGCTCTAAAATGCCTTCTATTGGGATCTATTCAAACCCAAATTCAGACAAGCCTTCACAAAACGCCTCCGTGAATGACGATAACCACAACGCGCGTGACAGTCCCCGCGTCGCAAACGGAAGTGCTTGGCCGCGTCTGCTTCCAATTATAGAATCAAATCAGAGAGTCGAGGGGCAATCCCAAAATTGGACATTAAGAAACTTTGAGAGTAATTTATTTCAGACTTTTTGTAAAGTACTGGAAATTACTAAAACTCGAACAACTCCCTACCACCCATCAGGAAATGGTCAGTGTGACGTCTTCAACAGAACCATTTTACAAATGGTAAGGAGTTATATTAGCCGGGGATTGTGAGATTGGGTCGAGCATCTACCATTAATTGGAATGGCTCTTCATTCTATGAAAAACAGAGCTACTGGGTTTTCAGCAAACATGTTAATGCTGGGGAGAGGGACAATGCAACTCAATGATCTCATATTGGGTCAAATAAAAAAGACTCCCATGATCCCAGTGGCTGGGTCAGCAATCTAATTTCAAACTTTAATCACGTGCACCATATAGCACGAGAACAACTGAGTGAAACTCAATCGCATCAGAAGCGCGATTATGACGTCAGACTGAAGGAGAATATGTATGAAGTTGATGATGTAGTATACATGATAGAATCCTCCATCAGAATTGAATTAAGTAAAAAGCTGAGGCCCCCATGGAAGGTGCCATTCCTGATTGTACGTGCTTGTCAACCTCTGTACAATGTTGCCAGTAAAACCAAAACAGCATTGGTCCACCATGACAGGCTAAAACCTTGTAAGGACTCTGACCTCCCATTGTGGCAGCAAAGACAAAGGCATGGCCTTCTTGAGTCCTTGCCCTTAACAGATGAGGGGGATGATGATGAACAAGAAATCCCAAAATCCCAACCATCAGCCCAATTTGATGCAGATGCAACATTACCCTTCATGTTAGGTGATGATCCAGACGTCACTCTACCATACATGTGGGGGGAAGAGGTTTGATGTTGCCGACGATTTGAAGGAAGCTTTGAAAGGAATGCTAAAGCACAACAAGTTTAGTGAGACAGTGTTCGGTCAATTGGACAGAATTTTCAGAGAAAAGCCAAATATTTCCATAATTGCAGCGGAGGCATGCATTACCTTTTGCCAAAATAAAATGCTGGAGTGGCTGATGAGCAAAGATGAGGCTGAAACAAGACGAAAAGTGGAAGAAAAACTGGCTAAGACTTCTACCAGCTACATGACCCCAGTGGTTAAGGCTTCTACCAGCTACACTACCCCAGTGGTTAAGGCTTCTACCAGCTACACAACCCCAGTGGTTAAGGCTTCTACCAGCTACAAGACCCCAGTGGTAAAGGCTTCTATCAGCTACACAACCCCAGTGGTTAAGGCTTCTACGAGCTACACGACCCCAGTGGTTAAGGCTTCTACCAGCTACATGACCCCAGTGGTTAAGGCTTCTACCAGCTACACGACCCCAGTGGTTAAGGCTTTTGCGGCTTCAACTGCAATGGCTTCTACCGGCCACATGACTACTGGTACTACATACAAAATACTTTTCTTCACAACTGTTTCCATAAGTTTAATTATTATTGTTGTTACCATTATATATTGCAAATGGAAAAAAATGTGTCAGATTCCTTCCTCCTCTAACACTTTTTTACCTAAAGCACATACACTACATATGATGTCATTCTTAAATCAAAATGATCCAACTAATGACGAAAAAAGACAACACAGATAATGTTAATTATGCTGCTGAAGAAAATACTGATGATGAAGAAAATATATATGAAACACCATTAGATTCAAGATGAGAATTTTATGCATAAGACCATCCTTGCACATTAAGACCATCCTTTAAAAATTGTTTGCAGTGCTCTGACCTTTGCATCCAACCATGATGGTTGTTTTTGTTGTTTTTTTGTGTTAACACTGGGAATATCAACAGGTGCCAGTTTGATATTGGTGATTTTTGTAGTACCATCTTCACCATGTACCTGCAATTACCACTGTAAATGATAAATACTCAATTCTTGATAAGGCACTTGAGAAGCTAGACTTTTATGAATCTTTATTTCTGGATGAAACTATTCATGTGAATGGTGCATTTAAAAATTCATCGGACAGATATCAGTTCATCCTTAATATCGCACTCTCTCAACCAGTGGATATTCTGAGATATGATCCTGGAGGTTCACTTGGGGCCACTTAAGTACATCAAGATTGTATAAATCAAAGATACCATTACAGTTCAAAGTTCAGACTAGACAGCTCCGACTTTCTCACCAAGACGATCATTTCTGCGTTACTCAGTATAAATATATGCTCGAGCATGCTCAGAAGTTCAGTGACAATGTGATATTTTTAAGAGTGGATGACAAGTCAAAGGTTGACAGATGATAGTGATAGATCTGCAGATATCATGATGTTCAATTATGGACAGTATTTATGACCAATTGCTTTATTTTCATTCCAATGAAAAAATGCCAAGACCTTGTCCAAGACGTGGAGAGCAACAAATGCTGTTAAGAAGGCAGGTTGAGCAACGTAGGGCTTGGCGAGTTCAGTCTCGAGTCCAAACAGCTGGTGGCAATGGGCAGGCGTGTGGCGAGACACAACAACATTTACACGATCCATAGTTACCAGATCAACAACCTGCACCAATACTGAATCAGCCAGCAGATGGTCAACCGCAGGACCAATATATTGGTGTTGGCCAACCACTTCAACATTTTCCGGGAGCTCCTCCCATCCAAATGGCCCCTCCCCAGGTGACGCGTAAAACTGAAGTAGCATGTCAAAAAGACAACATACAGCAAGAACAGTGCCCTTTACATAAAACAAACCATTCGTCAAATAACTATAGCACATTTAAAATGAAAACTGTTGAAGATCGCAAAAGGTGGTTAAAGGACCATGAGTACTGTTTCAGATGTTGTGACTCGACCAAACATAGAAGTAAAGACAGTAAAGTGAGCCTTAGGTGCGCAATTTGTAAAAGCTCCAGACATCCTACAGCATTGCACATTGATGATATTATGTTGGGAAAGTCTGCTGTGCTTCACCCTTCTGCGCCATCATATGGCAGGGAGCAATCTAAATCTGAAAATGAGAAAGTCACAACTAAATGCACTCAAATGTGTGGGAACACTTTTGGTGGCAAATCATGTGCAAAAACTGTTTTTGTAAACTTGTTCCCCAATGGTCAATGACATAATGTGGTCAAAATGTATGCCGTACTTGACGATCAAAGTAACAAAACATAAGCTAGATCTGACTTTTTTAACTTGTTAAACATTAACAGAAGTGAAATAGAATATACATTGTCATCATGACTGTGCTGGTATGTTTATGACCTCAGGTAGGACTGCGGATGGTTATGTTATGGAGTCAATAGACGGCACTTACCAGCTGGAACTTTGGAATGTAATGCGAGACGAAATCACAACTCCCGAAGTAGCACATTACCACACCCACCTGAATGATATTACAGAGCACATACCCTCTCTTGATAATCGGGCATCTATTTTGATAGGCCGCGATCTAAACGAAACTCACCAAGTCTATGATAAACAAATCGTTTCCAGGGGGTCACCTTAAGCTCAGAAACTGAAACTTGGTTGGATAGTCATAGGAGAAACATGCCTTGGCAGCATTCATACAACTATGTAAACATAAATAAGACATTTCTACTGAACAATGGAAGGTCATCACTGTTTAAACCATGTACAGATGAGTTCACGGTCATGCAGAAGTCACACTCTACTGTATATCAGAACCCAGACCTACTTGATCCCGTGTTTGAAAGAAGAGTGGATGACAACAAACAGTCAATATCAGTGAAAGAAAAGGAGTTTCTCACTATCATGGACAATGAAATGCACAAAGATCCAAAAGGCAACTGGATCGCGCCTTTGCCATTTCGTGAATGTAGACCGAGATTCCCAAATAACTGTCAGCAAGCTGCAGAACGTGCTCAGGTATTAGATGCAAGTCTTCCCAAGGACCAGTTAAAAGACAACATTTTGTAACGTTCCTGAAGGGATGGCCAGTAGAGCTAAAAACACGCCACACTGAATCAATATTACCAGACTTATAGTCCTTGATTTTTGTTAAATTTATATTTGCTGTATTTTACAACATAAACACACATGACCCTGTATCCAGGCCCAAGATGCCAGGCCCTGTTGGGCCTCTAGTTTTTAACTGAAAGGTCAAGATAAGGATGTTTCGTATTTGTAAACAAATTTCGGTCCGTAAATGTCAAGGTCACCATAGATATTTAATTATAATACAGCGACACTCAACATTATACTCGGAAAGGGATGAAATTCCAGCAGAACTTCAACGATCGTACTCGGAAAGGGACGAAATTCCAGCAGAACTTCAACGATCGTACTCGGAAAGAGACGAAATTCCAGTAGAACTTCAACGATCGTACTCGGAAAGGGATGAAATTACAGTAGAACTGCAACGATCATACTCGGAAAGGGATGAAATTCCAGTAGAACTTCAACGATCGTACTCAGAAAGGGATGAAATTCCAGTAGAACTTCAATGATCGTACTCGGAAAGGGATGAAATTCCAGTAGAACGTACTCGGAAAGGGATGAAGTTCTAGTAGAACTTCAATGATCGTACTCGGAAAGGGAAGAAATTCCAGTAGAACTTCAATGATCATACTCGGAAAGGGATGAAATTCCAGTAGAACTTCAATGATCATACTCGGAAAGGGATGAAATTCTAGTAGAACTTCAATGGCGGTTTCTAAACACGTTCGGCTCTGTATATACTATCATGTAAGGTCAAAAACCATTTTAACGATGTTGATCTTAATGCCATGCAGACATACTTCTCGGTTTTAGGAATTAATGTCTTCATTTTGACTCTTCTCCGAAACCAAAATCATTTATGAGCAGTCACGATGGAGGAAGTCTTTAATGTCTACAGCAGATCTTAAAGGCATGGCGAGTTAGAGTTATTACACTATTCAGAGTTCACCTTTACAATATAAACTGTAAATTGATGTAAATGATTTGTTTTCAGACCTGGTCCTTGATGACACATATGGTGACACCATTGACAACAATGACCCCATTGACAACAATGACCACCTGGAACAATTCCCTGCATTTGAAAAGCTCGGTAAATAAGGAACTATTCCTGGAGAGTGAAAAAGTAGCAGAGGATGGACAGGAGAAACCCAAGAAGAAGAAGAATCCTATTAATATGAAATGTAAATGGAGTGTGGAGGAAGAGGAGGAAATAAAAGTACTGTTTGAGCCGTTTTTCCATAAAACCATCAGGCCCACACCAACAAAGTGTAGCAAAGCAATTAATACAAATAAAAGAAAAGGTGGACAAATAAGCAAAAGAAAAAAAGGATGTTCTGGAAAAAAAAAGGTTTACAGAATGATTGACAATTTAAAAAAGAGAAAATGACAATTTAAACAAGAAACAAGAGGCCCAAGAGGGCCTGTGGACGCTCTACTGGCTAACATGGCTCTTATAATATCAATGAAGCGAGTGACTGCTATTTATGTTTTCTTAAAAGTTTCGAGCAAAAAACAGCTTTTTAACTAAATCAAAGGCCACAACTAAAGAATCTGGTAAAGTTTGGTAATGATCAGATGAAAAATGAAGGCCCTACCGTATTAACGAGGCAAAATATAGCATTTTTAACTAAATCAAGAGCCATAACTCCTCTGTGACTGGTTTTCGAACTTGTCCGAGCTTTCATTGATATTAACAATCTGTGCAAGTTTGGTAAAGATCAAATAATAAATGAAGGTCCTAGAGTGTTCACAAGGCTTAATATGGCATTTTCCAGCAAAACAAGGGCCATAACTCCGTTGAAATTATTTCGATCTTGCTGCTTTTTGAACTTGTTCGAGCTTTCATTGATATAAAGACACTGGCAAAGTTAAGTAAAGATTCGATTAATATTGAAGGCCCTAGAGTGTTCACAAGGTAGGAAATAGCATTTTTCAGAAAAAACAAGGGCCATAACTCCGGTGTTAATGATCCGATTTAGCTGGTTTTCAAACTTGTTCGAGCTTTCATTGAAATTAACAATCTGTGCAAGTTTGGTAAAGATCAAATAATAAATGAAGGTGCTAGAGTGTTCACAAGGCAGAAAATGCCATTTTTCAGAAAAAACAAGGGCCATAACTCTGGTGTTAATGACCCAATTCAGCTGATTTTCGAACTTGTTCAAGCTATAATTGGTATTAACAATCTCTGCAAGTTTGGTAACGATCAAATAATAAATGAAGGTGCTAGAGCGTTCACAAGGCAGAAAATGGAAATTTTCAGAAAAAACAAGGGCCATAACTCCGGTGAAATTATTCCGATCTGGCTGGTTTTCGAACTTGTCCGAGCTTTCATTAATATTAACAATCTGTGCAAGTTTGGTAAAGATCAAATAATAAATGAAGGTGCTAGAGTGTTCACAAGGCAGAAAATGCCATTTTTCAGAAAAAACAAGGGCCATAACTCTGGTGTTAATGACCCAATTCAGCTGATTTTCGAACTTGTTCAAGCTATAATTGATATTAACAATCTCTGCAAGTTTGGTAACGATCAAATAATAAATGAAGGTGCTAGAGCGTTCACAAGGCAGAAAATGGAAATTTTCAGAAAAAACAAGGGCCATAACTCCGGTGAAATTATTCCGATCTGGCTGGTTTTCGAACTTGTCCGAGCTTTCATTAATATTAACAATCTGTGCAAGTTTGGTAATGATCAAATAATAAATAAAGCTGCTAGAGCGTTCACAAGGCAGAAAATAGCAATTTTCAGAAAAAACAAGGGCCATAACTCAGGTGTTACTGATCCGATTTGGCTGTTTTTCGAACTTGTCCGAGCTTTCATTGATATTAACAATCTGTGCAAGTTTGGTAAAGATCAAATAATAAATGAAGGTGCTAGAGTGGTCACAAGGCTTAATATGGCATTTTTCAGCAAAACAAGGGCCATAACTCCGGTGAAATTATTCCGATCTGGCTGGTTTTCGAACTTGTCCGAACTTTCATTGATATTAACAACCTGTTAAAGTTTGGTAAAGATCGGATGAAAAATGAAGGCCCTATTGTGGTAACAAGACAAAAGTTAACGACGGACGACGGACGGACGGACGACGGACAACTCGCCATCCCATAAGCTCTGCTGGCCTTAGGCCAGTAGAGCTAAAAATAGCTGAAACAGAGAAGTTTTTACAAAAGTGATACTGATTTAATTTGACACTGCATTAATGAATTCAACCAGTTGCAGTTACAAAGGTCTAATGTCTTGGTATATGAAAATGTGCCACAACATTGTTTTGCAGCTGATGATGTTGGTTTCCATGGGTATGTTCCTGAAAATGTAATTCCTGACGATAGACTAGTTGGCGGCCTTGACATGGAGCTTTCCTTTGCCATTCATTCAAGAGTTGTGCTTATTCGAAACATTTATACCAGGCATGGATTAGTTAATGATTCTATGCTGTGGATGTTGACATAAACAATAACGCTACTGTTATCTGTATCTTGTTTGACAACGGTGATGTAGGACAAACATTACAGATTAGTGAAATGCACAATGTAATACTAATTCACCCTATAGAAGCTGATTTTCATTTCGGTGGACATCACATTATACGGACGCAGTTTCCTCTGTTGTTATGCTGGGCGTCTACAATTCATAAAGTTCAAGGACTATCCTCAAACAGAGTTGCTGTTGACATAGGCTCAAACATTTTTCAGAAAGCTACGAGTTATGTTGCTCTTAGTAGAGTGTGATCATTGGGTGGTTTATATCGACCTTGAAGCCATTTAAACCAAGTGTTGGTGTACTTTGTGAATATGATCGACTGTACAACCTTTCACAGTAAATCATTTCCTTATTTGGCAGGATGTTGTGAAGGTAATCTTTACAACAGTAAATCATTTCCATATTTGGTAGGATGTTGTGAAGGTAATATTTACAAGAGTAAATCATTTCCTTATATGATACATACGTGATATGAGCAGTCCTTTACAAGAATAAATACTGGTCTCGCAATATATACAAGTGTAACTTGAATTTAATGATTAGAAATGCCACTATGAACTTTTTCTTCTACGTCCTGAATGTGTCGGTCTAATCCATAACGTCCGGTTAGTTATCTATAAATGGGAAACTACGGCGTTTATTCAACGAATTATACTTCAGAAAGCGGTATTGCATACTACGTCATCATTTATGGGCCCCATTCAGTTCAAGGCAAAATCCGGCATGGCGACAAAAAGGTAAGTAGGTGTCGGTCAAGCAATTCTTGGTCACGTAATGGGCGTATCATTAGCGGCAAATGATTACCATATTACGTTTTTACCGTATCGAGGTATTAGGGTGACATATTAATCTCCGTATACAGATGGCAAATGATAAATACGTTGATTTTCGTCGTTTTCACTCGGGACAGTTGGGGGCCATGATAGTTACAGTCTGCATTGAGCATGCCAGTTACGTTCTGACAACTATTTTTCTGTTGCCCGTTACAAGTTGACACGCTACGCATTGTCAACGTAACGTCCACACTATATTATCATCATTATCATTGTATTACGAGTTTGAAATCACCATATTTTTGTCGACAACACATTACATAATCACGTATTGTATCTGTACAACAATACGTTGAGAGAATGTCGTTGAAATAAATAAAACACTTGAATACCTCGGACGTTATTTTTGACAATTGCTTTTTCACATTTTTAACATCTGTATACAATTATTACATTCTGAACGTAACTGGTAGATTGTTGTTTCAATTCTCACAAGATGTTTTAGATTTCAGTTGATATTTGGGTAAATGAGAGAAACCAAATCCGAAGTAATATTATAAAGGAAAATAACTGTTTTTATATGGACGTTACTTCTACACTTAAACTGTATGTCAAATTGTTCGACATAACGTCCAAATACATTTTGACAATAACTCCAAAGAATCTCGTGCTGGCACTTGTATGAAATATATCAATAAGTATGTTTATTTAAGAAAATGATTAAAATTGAAACATTTAAGCTGAATAAAACTGAATTTATATAAATAACAATATTTTAGTACGGACGTTATTTTTGACACGATTTTTCAATTTTAATTCTGTTTTAACACTCGTCAACATGCTTTACATAATGTCTGTATACATTTTGAACGTAACTAGTAATAATGTTGTGTTCTTCTGCGATGACTTTGTAACACTTACATATTACAAGAAAATAGATTTAGAGTACAAGTTATTGAGCTAAATATCGCGAAATTAACCAACAGTTTATATTTCTGATACGGACGTTACTTTTGACATGATTTTTCAATTCCATTTGTGTTTTGACACTCGTCAACATGCTTTACATAATGTCTGTATACATTTTGAACGTAACTAGTAATAATGTTGTGTTCTTCTGCGATGACTTTGTAACACTTACATATTACAAGAAAATAGATTTAGAGTACAAGTTATTAAGCTAAATATCGTGAAATTAAACTACAGTTTATATTTTTGATACGGACGTTACTTTTGACATGATTTGCTGACCCAGCTGTGTTTCACTAATCGTCAATATGTTTGAAATAATGTCCGTACACCATTTGTATGTCACTCGTAAAGAGTGTTGTGCAATGTCTTTAAAGAAATATGAGCAATCCATCTGAAAATAAAGCTGATAGATACAACACGTTTTTTACCACAATTATATAAAAATGAAACAACATTTTCAATTTTGTTAACGGATGTTACTTTTGACGATTTTCTATTTAATCAGTTGTACAATATCACTACCTGTCAATCTTTGTGACGTAGCGCCCATATATATTATTATATATAGAGAGAGTATTAACTTGTAACAATACTACGTTATTACGTCAATGAACTATTAACAGTTTGATTCACAAGAATGTAGAATTAGAAACAAATAGTTGTATGTAAACGCAAGATGTTATGATGTTCTGTTTCGACACATTTTAACATTATTTTCCCAACCTAATTATATATTACAGATCTTTACAATGTTTTGCCTTGATGCATGTATGATATAGATAAGTTTGGTAATAAAAGTTCATATTGGGTTTGTAGGAGATGAAGCATCGACTGCGGATTCAGCCACCCCCTCACATACCTGCACCAAAAATAACGCCGGCAGAGCAAGCGAAAAGGTAAAACTTGTAATTTAAGTGATTGTCTTTACATGATTGTTACAAGATGACGACTTACTGCAAGTAAAATTTATACAGTACATGCCAAGTGTTAGAACCATCATCCACTCTCCACCGGCTTTTGACCACTCGTGTCCACAGTGGAAAGCTGGTGGACAGTGGACACTGTGAACCTTGGTCAGACTGTGTGATTAGAGTGGGTCCACCAGCTGACCACCAGCTCAAAAGTCCTATATGTTGCCCACCACCCCACCCCACCCCCACCCCTGCATCTCACCCTACTCCCCTCTCCCCCCCCCCCCCCCCACCCCACTTGAAACTCGATATATATAAAAAAAAAATACATATTTCTGTATTGTTTTAGTAAATTCTTACACATGTTGCCCCCTCCGTGTGACAGCTGTACAAATGTGGAATTAAAGCTATCGCAAGTACATGCCCTGGTAACTGAGAAACTGGGAAGTGCAAAAAAGAACAATGAACCTACAGAGAACCTGGACAATGCTATGGCAATTACCAAGGACAAATACCAGGTGATGAATGCCACCCTCTGTCCATTTGATGGAAAGTATGCCAAAAAACAATGTATTGACAGAACTTGCAAAGACTGTGGAACGGACATGCTCATGTACAAGCTTCAAGGTATACTAGCAATTCATGGTATTGAAGAAGTGACTTATACTAAATGGCAAAGGTCAATAGTTGTGAAAAGGGATGGCAAAGAAGTCACACGAGTGATGCCAAAGACCCACAGGACAAGCCTAACCGCATTGATGGTGAACTCGTAGGGGAATTGGATGCTTTGGCAAAGCACCTATTCGTAAATAGGTGGCAGCAACAGCAATTCTCACATCTCACAAAAAATCTTCCTCTGGGCTGGGTAGTCCTGAATATAGGAAAATATTATATTGATTTATTAAGTCTGATTTCTTTAACCCATTTCATTCGGGACACCGATCCATCAGTAACTACCCTTTCTATTCGGGACACCGATCTATCGGTATTATTTCTGTTGAAAACCCGTCTCCCATAGAAACGTGTATGAAACGTCATTACTTTCTGTGCAAGGAAGTGAAACTTTACTAGCGCATGCGCATTATTTGCGAGTCATTTCCGCATGTGTTAAAATTGAAAAAGTCTTGAAAAAAAGTAGTTTTTGCTCGTTTTTTCGAAGATTTCTTTTTGATCTGAACAAAATGGCGGAGGCCCAAGAAGCACTAAGCGACGGGAGCGATATAGATGTGGGGAATTTGTCGGATTTCAATGATTCTGACGTAGAAAGTGACGATCCAGTCGAGGAAAACATCGGAGATCGTCAACAACAAAGGAATAGGTTTGAATTTCCCGACTATCAGGGTTTTTTCTATGATGATTGGGACTCTGATGATTCGGATATTTCCGAATTCGAAGGTTTCCAAGGTGGATGGGTTCGGGATGACTTTCAACGTCGCCAGACACGGCCGTATACAGGTGATGGGGGTGCAACAGTTCAGCACCCAGAGGAAGCTTCTCCCCGAGATTATTTTGGGTTGATCTGGGGTGATGACCTATGGGATTATTTGGTTACTGAAACCAACCGATATGCCACCCAGGAAAGGACGAAAAATCCCCCACCCCCGTTCGCACCAGAGTGGTCCCCTGTTGATGTTCCCTGCATGAAGGCATTCCTTGGCTTATGTTTTCTAATGGGGATCATGAGATTGCCCAGCAGAAATGACTACTGGCGGGTGAAGAAGCGTCTTTTACGGACCGCCTTCAACTCGATCATGCCACGTGACCGATTCAATCTAATTTGGCGGTACTTGCACCTATGCAACAATGAAGCACCACCACCAGCTACCCCAGACAAGCTGCAGAAAATACGCTGGTTTATAGACTACCTCAATGTCAAGTTTCCTGAGATGTACACTCCTTATGGTGATGTTACTGTAGACGAGTCCATGGTGAAGTTCAAGGGACGTCTTGCATTTCGTCAATACTTGCCAGCAAAACCGATCAAGTGGGGAGTGAAGATTTGGACCCTTGCTGAAAGCACCACTGGATATCTACATAAATTTCAAATTTACACTGGAAAGGAGGGTAACCAGGAGAAAGGGCTGTCTCACAGGGTAGTTACAGACTTGCTACAACATCTTCAGGATAGAAACATCCGTGTATTTATGGACAACTTCTATACCGGTACGGACCTTTTACTGGAGCTCACAATGCGTAATATCTATGCTTGTGGGACTATTCGTGCCAACCGTAGGGGCCTGCCAGTTGACCTGTTGCCAAAGAATATTCGTTTGGACAAACACGAGTTCCGCATGGCCCAGCACAACGATCAGACATTCTGCATTTGGCAAGACACCAAGCCAGTCCTCGTTCTGTCAAATTTCCATGACCCAACCGAACTTGGAATTGTACACCGCCGGTCCGGAAATGCAAGACAAAGAGAGGTGCAAGTACCAAAGATGCTCCAGAACTACCAACACCACATGAAAGGAGTTGATCTTTGTGATCAGATGTTAGGGTACTACATGCTGCACCACAGATCACGGAAATGGTGGAGGCGCATCTTTTTTTACTTCATGATGGCTAGTGCGCACAACTCGTACATTCTTGCCAAGGACACCAACCCAGAAGTTGTACTTAGGGACTGGCCAACATTCCAGGACTTTATTGAGGACTTAGCTGAGGGACTCATTGGTGACTTCAAAGCTAAACGTGAGGAGCCAAATCACAATGAAGCACGCCCAGCGAGACGTAACGACATAAAGAAAATGTACCAGAAGGCGAAAGTGTGCGCTGAATGCAAGGTCACTGTAGCTCGCGGAGTGAGAGCAGGTACATCACAGTTTGGTTGTGAGCAGTGCAGTGTACCTGTGCATCAGGGTTGTGTAGCTCAACACATAGCCAGAGCCAACCACTTGTAAATAATGAAAAGTGTATAAAATATTACAAAAAAAACACAAAAACACACAAAAAAAACATACAAACATACAAAATATAACTTTAAAACTGTGTAAATGGATGTAAATAATCTTTATTATGGTGTAAATAAGACAACAGCAACTCTTGGTTACAATTTTGAGTTATTTATTTGAATGAAAATCAACTTATTTGCTTCAATGAACATTCGGGTAAATCTGTCTCCGAAACCAGTTCTGAAATGGAAAAAAATATCATGTGACCAAGTTTATAAAAAAATTAATAACCTTTGAAGTATTCAATGGAATTTAAAGCTGATTACACTCCTGGCAAGGGCTTGAAACTCACTACAATCTACTCGCTGGGTTACCAGAGCAAATGTCAATATATCATACAGAAATTTTCAACTGAAAGTGAGGTAGGACATATTTTCATGACCCATTTCGCATGTTTACCTATGTTGTTTTTTTAATTGCATGAGTTTTTGCATGAATATTGCATGTTAACTTATACCATTGTGTCAGGAATGTCAATACCTACAAAATGATATATAGTTTTGTTATGTGATTTATAAAAATGACCATGTAATCAATATTTTTCCAACATCACTGAAATGTAATCTGCTGCTGCAGCAAAACGCGTGAAAATGTTCAGATATACAGGACCTTTTATCAACCGGGGTTCTAGAATGAAATGGGTTAAGGAAATCTAAAACAAGACTAAAATCTGTAGTATCAAATAACTCTTTTCAAAGTATTAACTGTGTAGTATCTTTGTCGCATAGGATCAAAGTCTACCCATGTTTGACCGTTAATGGTGCAAAACAGGGTATACATTCTGGCAACTGCTCACCTTGTAATAAATATGAATGAGTACAGTGTGTATGCCCTATCCTGACCGTGGCTAGGACAACTTCCTCTCGACAAATGGGTCTACTAGAACCGTCCCCTGAGTTCCCGTGATAGATTGGGAAATAAGCATGAGGAAGATGCAATTCGGGTCAACAACAACATCTATACCAACTCAGGAAAAGGGTTGGACACCGGTATCCAGTACCGAGACAGTACCGAGAACCATTTAAATTTGTACCGGTATGTAACCGTTTAAAAAAATACCGGTACCGTTATTGATACTTGCGAGTTTGAAAAAGTTCTAAAATCCCAATGAAATTATCGTATTACAGCTTGTGCGTCAGTAGTAAGAAAGACTAGAACTTCTTTTTCAATCCTCTACAGAACAGAGTAGTTACTTCCCTTCGCCATTGTATACATACATGTACTTAGCGGTAGTTTCGTATTTCAGATGATTCCAATTTTATTGTTAAAACGTCGATTGAAGTTTATTCTAAACTGACATTTGCATTTTTACGTAATATTTCTGTATTTTAAAGAAATGTTTTCAAAATAAAACTTATTTATTTAACTCTAAAACTATAAGTAAATAACTTCGAATTTACGGCTTGTACTCCTGAACTAAGGTCACTAGGTCGTTGTTGTGACATAATATTCCGGGAAAGAAATGCCGGGGAATAGGGTAAAAAGATCTAACATCTGGACACATTTCACACGCAAATCAGATGGAGGCGTGTGCCTTCATTGTAAAAAACACACATTTGTGCAAGGGAAGGGCGGAAACACGAGTAATCTCAAGAAACATCTGAGAATCCACCACAACATAATATTAAACCCTTGCACTCTGTTTGACGAACACAATATTGGCAGTAAGTATAGACAATTAGACACATACATTTATTCTATAAATAGTTTGCAAGCACGATTGAACAATTTCAACAATATCTGTTGCAATTTTAGCTTTCCAAAGTTTACTGTTGTTAATTAGTAACAGATACAACATTTACACAGTGACTGACTGTAAAATTTTCTAGTCACTTAAATTAAGACTTTCTAGTTCAAGTTACATCATGTTATATTAAATGTATTTTAAAAGTTCCTTTTCTAGTCACTTAAATTAAGACTTTCTAGTCAAAAGTTACATCATGACCATGTTATATTTAATGTATTTTAAAAGTTCTGTTTAAAAGTTACATAAAAAACTAAGTAATTAAGCTTAAGTCTTACTTGTCAGTCCAATTCATATATTAGATTTTGATCTCCCATGATATCGATAAGTATCGTTAAAATACCAGTATCGTTTCATTGGTATCGGTATCGTATCGTACCGTTTCGTTGTTAACGGTGTCCAACCCTACTCAGGAACAGTTCCAGATACTGTGCCAAGTGACCAGGTGTACACCACGATTGGAAGCGCTCATGCAGATAGTCGTATAACTAAATGCGGGATGGCCATTTGCAAGGAAAAGCCATTTCTTGCAGCTTCTCCAGATGGTGTTGTTGTTTGTCAGTGTTGTGGCAATGGATTATTAGAAATCAAATGCCAGTACAAATATAGAGACCAATCCCTAAAGGATGCATTGGAAGATAGCATATTTTGTATCGACACGGACTTTAAACTGAAACGCAATCACCAATACTTTGCACAGGTGCAGATGCAAATGTTTGTTTGCAATGCTGTGTTTGCAGATTTTGTAGTTTTGGAGTAAAACGAGATGAAAGTTATATAGGTGAAATGGTCCCTTCTCTGGAAATATTTTGGAAGAGAAATATCATGCCAGAAGTACTAACTAGAAAGATGGAACTTGAGAAAGGCTCGGAAGAGAAAGTGAACACTCCACCAGAGAAAATATGTGTGTAGGACAAAATCAGATTCATGAAGTATGGTTGGATGCGACCATTGTGACCAGTGGTACCATCCAAAATGCTTGGGACTGAAGCGATTGCCACCAACAAAAACATGGTATTGCTCTGGGTGTAGGAAATCGTTAAAAAAAGGACAGTGAATATGTGACAATACCAATCATTGCTTGTGCCATAAATATTAAGGTAGTAACTTGATTGTGTTAATTGATATTTTTGCAAACATGTATTTCCCAGGACGCAGGAAGCTGGTATAATATGCTTTCATAGTTTTTTCTCTGTGTGTTAATAACTTCTCAGCCACTTGTTCGATTTTTCTGTTCTATATGTTATTGGATGCGTTTTCCCAATTCCAGACTAATTTTAAGTTTGTGGATCTGTGATGGAAATTGTTTACATTACCAGCCGATATTCAAGCTTTTAAATATAGACTTTGACCCCATAAAAATGATTGAATAGATTGAAAACGGACACTCCTGAATCTGTTTGTAATCTTCACGTAGCCATCCTTTAAGCTTCGCAAAGCCATAAATTCATTTTGACCCCCACTGTTATGCAATTTCTCCTGAGAATTAGGTTAACCAAGCTCACCAGTACAAGTAGATTTGCTCTAGACTGGAATCAGTCTATAAATTAGACTCTAAATTATAATACAAAGATTATTTTATTTAAAGCTCTGTGTCTCTTCATGGCTGAATTTAATGTTCAGATAAGACCATACAGTTATAAGTGGAGATATTTGCCTCTTTCAGTGCTTAGGAAATTCCCTAATACTATACTTAAAAGAGTGAATAATTTAAAAGAGGAGTTGACTGATGCAAGTCTATTGTCTCAGTAGTTGTGTTTGGAAAATCAGATCAAAATAAAGTTTTAAAATCCTACAATTTGTGTTTTCAGTCTTTTTCTGAGAGCCAAAAATACAAAAGAGACTTATTCCTTACCCCTCAATAAATGTATAATGCACTGTCCTTTTTTTGAATTTGGATGAGTCCATTTATAGTACAAATGGGTGTTCAGTTGACTGAAACAGATAGTGTAAACCCTGATCAGCCTGCAAGATGTTGTGCCAGTCATTTTGGTAAAGGTTCCATTGAATTCAATAGTACTTACAGATTTTGAGAAGTAGTCACCACAGTTGCATTTTTTAAAATCTATTTTTAGCAGTGGTGGCCATCTTGAATTTCCTCCCAACCTGAATTTTTGCTAGGATCAACTAGACATCAAGAGCAACATTCCTGACAAGATTTATGAAATTCCATCAAGTAGCCTCAGAGGAGTTAAGTCGCCACAAGATTTTACTATATAACTGTATGTAAACAAAGATGGCAGCATGTTTGACATCAAATCGAAATGAGTCTTGGTTAGAACCAAAGACATGTCAAAACAGTGACTTTGGTAAAGGTTTAAATTCAATATCACTTACGTTTCTTGAGAAGTGGCATTTTTAAAATCCATTTTTAGCCTTGGCAGCCATCTTGAATTTCTGGCCGACCTGAATGTGATCAAGAGCAAAGTTTCATGAAAATCCTTCAAGCAGTTTCAGAACAGTAGGCGCTACAAGTATTTACTATATAACTCAATGTAAACAAAGATGGCCACTGGGGGCCATATTTGACATCCAATCAAAATGAACTTTGGTTAGGACCAACTACAAGTCATGCCAGTCAATTTGGTAAAGGTTTCAAATCAATATCTCTTATGGTTTTTCAGAAGTAGTCGCCATAAAATCGCATTTTTAAGATCTATTTTAAGCCATGGTGGCCATCTTGATTTCCGGCCGACCTGATTTTTTGCTAGGATCAACTAGACATCAAGAGCAACATTTCTGTGGAGTTTCATGAAAATCTGTCAAATAGTTTCAGAGGAGTAGTCGCCACAAGTTTTTCTTATATAACTCAATGTAAACAAAGATGGCCGCTGGCGGTCATGTTTGACATCCAATCAAAATGAACTTTGGTTAGGACCAAGTACATGTCGCAGCAGTCATTTTGGTAAAGGATCTAATTTAATATCACTTACGTTTTTTGAGAAGTAGTTGCCACAAAGTTGCATTTTTAAAATCTATTTTTAGCAGTGGCGGCTATTTTGAATTTTCTACCGACCTGAAATTTTGCTAGGATCAACTAGACATCAATAGCAACATTTCTGTCAAGTTCCAAGAAATTCCATCAAGTAGTTTCAGAGTAGTTTTTCCTATATAACTCTATGTAAACAATGATGGCCGCTTGCGGCATCTTTGATCAAAAACAGTATACTATTTACCTATCCTTTATTTGCACTTGATATAACGTTTTTCATTCTAAAATAAAAGTATGATGGATTGCTGGAGGTGCTAAACATTAAACAACAACACCACCCTGCATAACCTATGTTTTAATTGGCACATCTGAACCCATGAAAGACATGCGCAGACGACAATTTCTAAAAATAATGCTGCCCTGTTGATTTCCCTGTTGTTTTAATTTTTACAATGTAAACAATGGGGGTCAAAATGAATTTTAGGTTTTTTGAAGCATAACGAATGGCTATGGCAAGATTGTAAACAGATCCAGGAGCGTCTATTTTCATTCTATCTAACCATATCAGGTATAAAAACATATAGCAAGTAATGAAAAAAATCTCGATTCATATTTGACGTCCAGGCACCCTGAAATGCACAGTAGTCTTTGAGCATGAAATGTGGACAATAGTGTAAGAAGGATTATATTGGACTTATCTGGGCGCGGCTCTAAATAATTGAAATCTATAGGTTTCTTCTCCACTTATTATATCACTCTTTTTAAGTTTACAGTCTAGCAATCTATCTGTTTGAAGAGTAGTTCACAATTATTTTATTTTTCTGAAGGAAAAAAATTATGTTGCTCATGTATTTGATGAAAATATTTTTTTAAATGTATAATCGAACATTTTGTGCATTCTTTCCAGACATCACCTTGCTGCTATGCATAACAATGAGAACAGCCATAGGGAGCAAAAATTGGGCAAAAAGCAAGACAAGAAAATAAAGATTGACTTCCTAAAGTACAATCAGGTGGAGAATTCTCTTGTAAGAATAAAATGAAGGGAAATGACATTCGATTACATAACTGTCCTTATGAAGGAAGTCTTGGACAAGTATTTCAGAAATGATAGAACACCAGTGTCAAGCCCCGCACCACCAACACTGTCCAGTGGTAAAAGAAAGCCGACAAAGGAAGAGGCTCAGGCACAGTTGTCGACCAGGTACAAGAAACAAAAATTGCAATTGTGAATTAGGACAGTTGTTACTTTTAACTGCAGCCGACTGCTTGTTCCCTGTTTGAAACTGTGCATGCCTATACTTTTTTGTTATGAGGGAGTGAGACCACATTTGGAACTGGTTGAACAGTTAGACTAGTATATATCTCATGTGAAAAAAGTGTGACACTGCCACTAAAAATTAAGGAAGGTGAACTGGTCGAAGAAAAAAAAGACATAGGTGTTGCTTTTCCAGCGACAAAAACTTCACTTTGTGAAAGCGGGGGTATAACCACTTCACTTTTTGAAAGCGGGGGTATAACTCAACATCAAGAGCAACATTCCTGCGAAGTTTCATGGAAATCCGTTTAGTAATCTTAGACGGACAGAAGGGTGGACAGACGGACGACGGACAACGCATCTTTGATCAGTCGAGCTAAAAAGCAATTAGTAGCTGTGCATTCAAATGAGAACATGGTTTAAACGGCCCTGGCAAAAAAAGATAAAGACAGCAAAAAATTATTTGACAAAATTAAAAATCGTGGAAACTTCAAGCACAATTTAAGAGTATTAGGTGAAGGAAAAGGAAGTCTAACAGTCAATATGAGACCTGGGGA
This sequence comes from Cyrtodaria siliqua, assembly GCA_037043455.1. Taxonomy (NCBI): domain Eukaryota; kingdom Metazoa; phylum Mollusca; class Bivalvia; order Adapedonta; family Hiatellidae; genus Cyrtodaria; species Cyrtodaria siliqua. The sequence goes on along the minus strand of JAWPHD010001986.1, from coordinate 197,904 downwards.
AAATAATATGAAAGGTGGTGATTATTTACCCGATATTCATTGCTGTGGTTTCCTTTTTTTTATCATTTTTATATATTTAATTGTGTTTTGCTTCAGATATATTGAAAACAATGTCTTGTCAATGGAAGAATCACGGACATACCATGAAAGAATCCCAAAGTTTTTGAAAGGACAGGCTAAGAAATTCTTGAAACATTGTCTTGAGAGAGTGCCTCCTGCAGTTGATGCCATTGGTAAGTCTTCCTTTAACGAAGAATACATTTGAGGTTAAAAACCCACAAAATGGTAACCATTACTTGATTAGGTTAGAAAATGGCATTCCCACATGTTGTCCAAATTATATAAACTTTGATTAGCCATGTAAACATCTACTGGCAATGATCCAGCTCTTTCCAAAACTGGGCCCCTTTTAATGAGTCGTATAAGAAACATGCCATGTTACAATTTAGACCATAATGTTTTAAGAACAAGCATTAGTGGGAGAGATAATAATCTGACTGAAATGGCTAATCTTACCAATATGGACCACGAAAAAAAATCAGACAGCAATCCTTGTACTGTATCTAGCAACATTGCTTCAGAACCTAGTGAAAGTAGATATAGAAAGGAATACATTGAAATTCTGAAAAATATTCAGCTAAGTTTGTATGGTGCTCTAAGTCCAATGTGAAAGCTAAGCTTGAGGAGATAGATGAATATCTTCAGCAGAATTCAATGAATATTGGTGGTCTGCCTATTCGGAGAAAAATTTAAAAAAAGAAGCAACTGAGAAGAAAACCTATAAAACAAGCAGCAAAAAATCGTAGTGTTATAGAGATGGAATCATCAGCCTCAGTGGGATGTCCATGAAGTTGTTCAAGACGGAAAAAGTATGGACACTGGATTGACAGAGGAAGGTGTTGAAATGTCTAAAGAGCTGATAAATTTTGAAGATGGTAAATGATTTTAAAAATTCTGTAATGTAATGAGAACTGAAATGTAATGTCACCTCAAATGTATCATTGACAATAGGAAGACTTGTCAATATAGGCTATATTGCTTCCTAATACAAGTTCCTTGGCGGCATCTGGTCTTGGGGATTGCTTTTAGATCGAATAATAATTTTCGGGTTATTTTTATTGTTGGACAGACTCGAGGGCATTTTTTGTGCAGAATGACTGAGACATTGATTTTGAGGAGATCCAGGCTTCGGGCTCTCCTACTTTTCAAGCACTGGCTTATTCAGTTGAGAAAACCGAGTACCCTAAAGAAGGAACAAAGAAATGTTGAATACAGATGTTCAAATATTTAAGATTCCAGAAATCAGGCCACAAATCCAGATTCATATAATAAAGCCAAATTTTGATACTTGCAATTATATTGACCAAGTTGCTATCATTAATTCTGCTGTTATTTACATACACATTTAAACTTGACTGTAAAGTCAATGTCTTACCATTTATTTTATACTCTTGATAAATGCATAATTCCTAGTTGTGACAGGAGATATTAATTTAAAGAAAGTCATCTGAAACAAAAACGTCCCGTCAAAGATTGTAGTGGAAATATATTTTATTATTGTGTGTTTTTACACGTGATTTTAAAAGAGATAAGACGTGTAAGTTACTAATTAAAGACACCTAGCACTAGTGTGTTGTTTTTTTAAATAATTAACAATTCATTGACAAAAGCAATGTTTTATATAACTAAAGTTTCATCTACTCAGGATGTACTGTTGTTTTACGATTTATCTTGACCAACATGTTGAAATCTTTTAAGCGTGTGGGAACTAGCAGTGATTATGAAAACGGAAGTAGGAAACGTAGTGATAGTGTAAATGGAAGTAGGAAACCTAGTGATAGTGTAAACGAAAGTAGGAAACGTAGTGATAGTGTAAACGAAAGTAGGAAACGTAGTGATAGTGTAAACGGAAGAAGGAAACGTAGTGATAGTGTAAACGGAAGTAGGAAACATAGTGATAGTGTAAATGAAAGTAGGAAACGTAGTGATAGTGTAAACGGAAGTAGGAAACGTAGTGATAGTGTAAACGGAAGTAGGAAACGTAGTGATAGTGTAAACGGAAGTAGGAAACGTAGTGATAGTGTATGTGACAAAATGTTTTGTACATACTGTGAAAAGTACCCAACACTGGTAGGAGAAAATGTGTTTGTAACTGGGACTGATAGATACAGACTTGATCCTATTACGGCCCATTAAACCGGATTAGCACATAGAGCTTGTACTACACAATATCTCCACGATGAAGACAGCAAGTGCATGCCAAAGAAGTCAGGACCCACACCCGTGAAGATAGCTGACACTGCATGTGGACGGATGCTTCTGAAGTTGTCTGACGCGAAAATGACTAGCATACGGATACTTTTCAACAATGCTTATTGAGGTTGTGTACGTTCTGTATTTTCATGAAGGGAGTGTTAGGACTGATCTAGTGGATATAGGAGCTTTTACGGGATTCCCTTATGACGTCACAAATGTGCATGCGCAGTTCACTGGCTGTCAATCGATCGGCCAGGAAAACATCCATTGTGTTGAAATGAAATAGGTGAACCATGTCAACTTTAGCAATACTTGTACCATATATGTAAAGGGATTAGCGCCCGAGGCAAAAAAAGAAAGATATGAGAAAAACGAAAAAACTACAAGATGCGTATGCAATCGGTGATCTAAAATGGACCAACGATCAGAGTATCTGGCCCGAGTTGGAATTCGCTCAAGTGTACATGTACCTGATAGAAACACCATCCTTATTCAGTACACAGAGCATGAAGGCATACAAAAGCTTTGAAGCGTATTGGTATGTAATAACAAATATGGTTCGATACTTAATTTATAGATCTAGGAATGAAGATGGCAGTCGTGATTATGTGTGTACATTATGTGGGGTGGGTGGGGGAGGGTTAGTGTTCGGTTACGACAACCTCCTATCAACTCATTGCCATACAGGAACTGTATAGCAATGACAATGTAGATGAAGTCGAGAGTTGGCCCTTTGCCATTGTCTGGACCATACATTTTATTTTGGATGAAGCAGCATGAGAGTTCTTAATCTTATCTCACTGTGCATTTAATAAACCAGTAATTTTCGACACAAAACAAAATAAAAACAGTAAGAAATTAGGAACGCAAAACGGTCATTATATATAGATCTTAAAAGGTAAACGGTAATTGGAATATTATGTTTAAACAATAAAGAGTCACTTGAAGGTAAACAGTAATTGGAATATTACGTTTAAACAATAAAGAGTCACTTGAAAGGTAAACAGTAATTGGAATATTATGTTTAATCCCGAATAAAATGGGTTAAACAATAAAGAGTCACATGGCAGCTGAAGGGTAATTGGAATATTATGTTTAAACAATAAAGAGTCACTTGGAAGCTAAACAGTATCTGGAATATTATGTTTAAAAAATAACGCGTCACTTGGAAGCTAAACAGTAATTGGAATATTACGTTTAAACAATAAAGAGTCACATGGAAGCTGAACAGTAATTGGAATATTCTGTTAAAACAATAAAGAGTCACTTGAAAGGTAAACAGTAATTGGAATATTATATTTAAACAATAAAGAGTCACTTGGAAGCTAAATGGTAATTGGAATATTATGTTTAAACAATAAAAAGTCACTTGGGAGCTAATCGGTAATTGGAATATTATGTTTAAACAATAAAGAGTCACTTGAAAGGTAAACAGTAATTGGAATATTATGTTTAAACAATAAAGAGTCACTTGGAAGCTAATCGGTAATTGGAATATAATGTTTAAACAATAAAGAGTCACTTGAAAGGTAAACAGTAATTGGAATATTATGTTTAAACAATAAAGAGTCACTTGGAAGCTAATCGGTAATTGGAATATTATGTTTAAACAATAAAGAGTCACTTGAAAGGTAAACAGTAATTGGAATATTATGTTTAAACAATAAAGAGTCACTTGGAAGCTAATCGGTAATTGGAATATTATGTTTAAACAATAAAGAGTCACTTGGAAGCTGAACGGTAATTGGAATATTATGTTTAAACAATAAAGAGTCACTTGGAAGCGAAACGGTAATTGGAATATTATGTTTAAACAATAAAGAGTCACTTGGAAGCTAATCGGTAATTGGAATATTATGTTTAAACAATAAAGAGTCACTTGGAAGCTAATCGGTAATTGGAATATTATGTTTAAACAATAAAGAGTCAAACCTACTCAAGAGACCAACTTTTCAGCTGCAACTTGTAATTTTTGCACAACAAAAATCAGCGGTATGAAGACACCACCTGTGTTTAGAGGCAACTTTTCTCTTACCTTCTCTTAAATACAGGTTTGATATATTTGCTTCAAAAGTATGTACAGTGTAGTATTATTTGTTTAATAACACAAATGAAGGTCGGCTTTATTCTCAGTTGATATCTCTTTCAGGTAGAACCAAGCACCATTCAAGAAATACAGAGCCTCTTGAATAGCAACAGAAAGAAACTTGTCAATGTATCATACCGAGCAGCAAGGATCCTCTCCCAGAACAAATGTGCTTGAATCCTTCCGTGCAGTAAGTCCATGCTTCATTCTTTGCGTTAATTCCACCACTGGACGACCAGCCTACCGGTAATTCAAAACACAAACAGAATTTGAATACTTCCCAAACCCTTACAAGCCTGTATGATGCGGGAAATAAAACGCTTTCGTCTTTCGATGTAGAGACTAAAGTGGACAAGTAGTTAATACATACTCATGCACAGTAGAACAGTCCGCATGTCTCTTTCAGCAAACTAAAAACAAAAACATCAGTCCACTCTGGTAGGAACACAGAATAGGAAGGTTAGCTGGAACCAAGGCCCATGATATTCTTGTCCAGAAAGACTCAACTTGTCCAGAAAAACTGGTAATGCGGATAATGAACTACAAATCCTATGTCTAAAAAAGAAGCGGTCAAGTGGGACAATGAGTCGATTGCCCGAGAGACTTAGGTAGAATATCGTAGGAATGAACAAGCCCACACAGAATTTAGGTGTAAACCGTCTGGGTATCATCTCATGTGAATGCTGCGGTACCGGAATATAAGAAATGCCCCTTTAAATATCGCAGACATCGCAACATTACAGTACAGGAAGCATCTACAGCTGACGGAGGGTTTTGTCTGAGCCAAAACTCTGAACTGAAAACCAGTCATAGGTATTATACACAAGTCAAATTCCAAATGGCTGTGTACAACTGCAGATATTGTGACTTTGTTGTCATGACAACACCAAATGGATGAAAATCTCTAGTTTTGGTGTGTCAGAGATGACAACTTCTGTGCAAAATTAATCCTTTCTGTACAGATATTTTATTGCAGAAATTTTGAAGTAACGTCTGATGGACAGGCCTAATGAGGAAAACAAACTAACAGCAGCTGACCTATCTAAATGGTGTTTATGTGCCGAACCAGAATATGGGACAATGATACACTGTGAAAGTGATGTATGTGACATTGGATGGTTTCACTACCCATGTGTTAACATTAAAAGGAAGCCGCGAGCCAAATGTCCAAAGCGTAAAAAGTAGTGACAATTGTTGTGTTTCATACTAAACTTATATTAATATGATTCCAACATGAAGGACACAACAAAAATTAACTCGGAACAAGTACAATTATAAAAGAACAATTTTATTTGTTTAACTACTACAGTTAACAAGCATACGCTGTTAATGCAGGGGCACAAATTAGCGGTCGCCCAGTCGCCATTGGCGAGTAAAAAATGGTATGGGCGACCAAAATTTGACTTTCCCATGTGGCGACCAAAAATATTCAATCCAAAAAACGGAAAAAGGGTAATCATTCAACACAAACATTTAAGTTCGAGGATTTTACCCCGCAGATTTTGCTTTGGTCCCGTGAATTACATACTGTTGGCCGAAATAGACGAACCCGTAACAAAATAATAACGAAACAAACGTTTATTTTTATTTTTCCACTGCGGAAACGAGACAATGTTCGAGATGTTGCGATGTACGGTTTCCCACAAAACTGCATGTTACGGTACTCTGAGCTTCGAATGTCAATGTAAATTTAGATGTGCAAGAGTACAAGTAACATTTGCTGGTATAAAATCAACATTAAAACAGACATGGTAGTGTTTATTTTACACATGATCATAAATTCGTGTTATAATTTGAAGGGGAAATAATTAGATTTCGCTTCCGACTTTTGGATATTCTAAAACGCGGCGCCTTTGATTAATAAAATGCGGTGCTTTTAGAAATAATTATATGGCAGGGAATCATGTTGATAAAAAAGGTCTCATACATTAATTTTAAAACTGTATGTCAACATAAAATATTTATAACAAAATAAAATATTAATTTAATAATATCTAATCTTTTTTAATCTTTTATTGCAATAATTTACATATTCTAGTTGTGATCATTTATAACAAAACTCATTAACAATACTATTTATAATTAAATAGATAACTTGGACTTGTAATGATCAGTGCTGTTGTTTATGATATTCAATAAACGCAGAGTAAATGCATGTAATTGTTCATACATTATGCACCAGAGTGGTAAAATAAAATAATATTTTGTTGGGCCCCTAACTTTTAGGCTGGGCCCCCTAAAAATTCTAAGTCAGGGGCCCAGCTGGCTCCTAGCTAAATAGAGTTAGTCTGTGCCCCTGTAATGGCAACTATTCCAAGGATGTTTTTTTCTGAAACTAAATGTTTGACCAGCAGCTGATATTAGAAATAAAATTAAACAGTGCTCAAAGAAAATTATTTTAAGAGACAGGCCCAGGGCTTGTTGCTTCTGAAAATGGACAGGCCCTGATTTAAAATGGACAGGCCCTGATTTAAAATGGAAAGGTCCAATATTTTTTTCTTAGTGGAAATGTGTCTTTATTCGCTTTTATAGCACACATTTGTTACCTATGTATTACTCAAACTCAGAACCTCCCCTGACTATATTTTTCTTTTTGTTACCACTTTATGCTCCCTAGTCAGCAGACTTATTTATCACTTCGTTAGAATAGAATATTACATTGAAATTTACAACCCATGCAAAGGAGAGTACAAGCACTTTTGCCAAACGATAATAATCAGAGCCGACTTGGTGAAACTGGAGCCAACTTGGAGCCAAATTTTTAATCAGGTTTTATTAGACTATCAGGGCCTGACCTCTGGCTATATTTTTCATTTTGTCACCTCTTTCTCCAAGTTAAAGAATTAGGAGCCTAGAGTAGAATTCATTTAAAAGTAGGATACCAGGAACTCCTTATACATGATAAAAGAAAGAATGTTGGATTAAATAATGAATAGAAATGTTTTTCTTATTCGATTTAATATGTAAAAGGCATTATCCTGTTTTAGTCCCTAATGGGGTTATTAATTCCGGGGTTAAAATGTCACCGGAAATTTGCGATTTTTCCAAAGTCTGAGTCAGTCAGACGCTTGATTTATTCTATTCTATTCTATTCCATAATTGTATTCATTCCGTAATTGAAATATATAAACTAATACTCCCGTTCTCCTATTACCGGTGTACGATTTGCCCATCGCTATTACTCCCTAGGGGTTAAAACAATAAACAAATACACAAATACATCCTTACCCGTCATCTTCTTGAAGCATGAAAGTAAATTCGAATGGTTCCATCTAAATATTCATACCGATTGTTTGTCACATTGTAAGCATACAACGCTCTGCTGTATCTACCAGCGTGAAAAAGTCTAAATAAAGCCCGAAAGTGATTGTCAGCCTAACGGTCTCTTGCTAATCCGATTAGTTCTACCCATTCAAAGAAAATTTCCTCATTCAATCCATTGACGTACACAAAAGCAGATATAAGAATTCGCTGGAAATGACGCAAAAACGGTGTCCAGAACAATCTCCTTATTCCGAGGGGCCAACGGTTAGCGTCACCGATTATGTCCATAATTGTCATCCATGTGTCATAAATTAATCTGTTGCGCGAAGGCATATTGAATGGAAGATAACAATGGAAAACAATTTGTTTTTCAACACATGTCCAACTGCGTGAAATTGCACGTGCTGATACGGTATGCGGAATGTCATTTAAGTGAACATTTCTCCACATTCCAACATGCGAGCACCTGGAACTCAGTAAAATGGTTCTGTGAAAAGGTAGAAATGCGTGAGTTCCACGGGAAAGTGGTTTACTGGTCGTGGTGAGCGATTGAAATCCACCCATGCACAAGAGGGGTAAGTATGGGGTATTAAAGCTACTACACGTGTATTTAAGGCTATGGGGCGTACGCGTAATGGAAGTGGGAGGGGGATAAGAAGAAAGTGCATTAGAACAGATATATATCATTGAAATGAAACAAAGTTTATCACTTCATTCTGTGGCGTGAACGTAAGGTAACAGATGCAGCAATACGCAGGTTATCAGTTCGAATCCCGTCATGAGTGAATACTTTTTCACCGATTACGGCAATGATGCATTGCACAGTGTTGCAATGAACGATACATTGAAGATGACGTCGTCGCATAAATCTCTTTCCTTACATACGGCTTGCAGCCATGTTTAACAACGTCGAATTTGGCACTAAAGGAAGCTTAAAACACCTGCTTTCTACCTGAGATACAGGGACCATTGCCTTAAATAGAGGTATAGCAGCTTTAATGCCAATATTACAATACATGAGTTAGCAAAGCCGAAGTTACCCCACACCACCCCCCACACGAATGCTTACATATTGTGAAAATCTTATGCATTGCGTCCACTCCAACGTCTGCCATGGCCGAAAAAGCCGAAGGTGTAGCCAGCCAAGAAATTGTTCGCGGCACAGCCGGCAATTTCAGGAATAGGGAAGTTGATAATGTGCAAGACATTCAGTTTGAAGATTGGGATAATCCCTGGAATTTTTTCAATCTCTTCATGCAAAACGACAGTGATGTTCGCCAATGGTGTGTAGTCCATGGCCTTCTGTCGGAAGGTATGGCATGCTTTAAAACAGTAACAGAAAACGTGAACGGCAACGAAGTCACATCTGCGTGTACAGGCACACTGGCATGGAAACAACGCCACAGATGCCTAGATGGGGTTTCACTCAGGTGCAGCAAAGTCAATTCACATGAAGCCACCATTCGTCGGAATTCGTTCTTCGAAAGGTCTAAGCTGACGATTCAAGACATTATGCTTTTCGTGAAGTGTTACTTGGACAAGAATTCGCTATACCAATGCAGCAAGTTTTACGGCGTGGCATACAAGAGCACTCCAGTGGACTGGGCTTCGTTCGTACGTGAGGTCTTCAAGGAACATTTCCACAGGTAAGAACGTATTACTTCCCACCGCAGACATATTAATAAACAGATAGGAAACTTCCCATGTAACCAAAATATCACGTGGCACTTTAACTTTTCCTTCTATGTTCTCTCTCAATTAATCACCGATTTATATCGGAATACATGCAAAACATTTATAGCGAATAGCAAAATGGTATTATAATAATTCATGTTTATTTTCAAAATAAAAACATGGAAAAAAAAACTGTTTCAAGTCCGAAATGGCATCATTCCTCGCTTTTCTTTTAAAAGGCAAGTTTTCACACTGTCAAAGTCTCCATCAAACTCCTTCTTTGCTGTCAATGTCCGAGAAAAAGAAATACTGTCATTACAAAGACAATTCATTGTGTCATGGTATTTGTCTTCAATGAAACTCCGTTCATGATATGTGTGTTTAAAGTAGAAAAATATTTCGTGAAATTTTTAAAATGTGCCACGTGAAATGTACACAATTTCCATAGTGTCCAATCTGTTTGTTATTACGTCTGTGCTCCCACTATTAATAAATTTGTTTAATTTCCCTAATACAATGAAATCGGCAATCCGCGGTATTGAAACAGCGATATGACCATAAATAAATTTCTCTCTTCTGCAAATAGCGCTTACCTCCCCTTAACTATATACAGTTAACTGTTACTTTGTTGGCGTGGTAAGATTTTCGTTTAAAGGAACACTGTCCGTAAGTAAGCAGATATTGAGCATAACGAAATAACTGTCCAACTTTCATTCAGTGAAATGTATACATGAAAACATGAGGATAGACACTAAGAAGTCTGCAGTAATACATTCGTGAGTTTGGAAAAAAAAGAGCTTACATTATCGTTTGTAAATAAAGTGGGACCCACCGTATTTACCTTTTCTGCGATCATGTGACTTGCATTAGGGCATTATGTTTTCATCATAGTATGTAGTGCGTAATATGTATAGCCCGGTTAGCTCAGTCAGGAGTTATGTCGACCACTTTACGCTCACGCTCACTATTATTACTGCGAGTATAATTTTAGTTTGGGCTACGAGTTCAAACGCCCTAAATGGCTTCTCTTTTTTTTGTACCGCGTTTGAATTCCGTCAAACAATCCTGCTTTAATTAGTAAATATTGAATAATGTTTAGTGCGTAATGTTTGCGAACATAATTAGTGTGTGTAGTATAAGCTGAAAGTTACGGACAGTGTCCCTTTAAAAGAAACAAGAAAAAGTTTGATACTCTTGCACTGACGTTAAACATTGTTAATGCCATTGTTGTAATTGAAGGGGCAATGAAGATAACCTGTGCTCAATATCTGCCTACTTATGGACAGTGTGCCTTTAACATGTATGAGTTAAGACATGCAGCATATTGAGAAGAAGTAGCGGGAGACCGTGATTTTTCCAGAAAATGAAGATTGCCGTGTGTCCCTTTAACAGTTCACGCGTTATTTTATGCAATTCTGAATGATGATAATGTAAGCAAACATTACGCAATGATTCGCAATTTAATATTAAAGGGACACATGGCAATTTCGAATTTTTTCTTCAGTCATTACAACTATTCCACTATTTACAGATCCACGAAACAGACCATGATGACAGACGAAATCGAGATTGACGAATCTCTATTTGGGAGAGGCGTCAAATATCACAGAGGAAACCCACACAAGGGCTTGAAAGTGTGGGTTTTTGGTATGGTACAACGGTCGACAAATACCCTCATCATGTATCCAGTGAACGATCGTAGCGAGAAAACCTTATACCGCTGATTGTTCGCCACGTTCAGCCCGGATCGACTATCTACAGCGACGGCTGGAGTTCCTATTGCGGCCTAAATGAACTTGGTTACCGACATTTTACGGTCATACACAAGTACGCCAACAAGAAGCTGTATCGCAACATGGACACCGACGAAATAGTGACTGGCACACTAATCGCATTGAGGGCGCTCGGAAGCATGCGAAAGATCACTTTAAACGCATCGTGGGCACCAAACTTCCCCAATTTGAGGGTCACTTGGCCGAGGTCATGTGGAGGAGTGAGACCACAGGCGGTAATCTGTACGACAGATTTTTCCAGCTGGTGAAATCCGTGTACCCATTGAACACGCCTGCAGTGTACACATACCCCACACCACTTTTTGACTCATGGACCTGCTCCATGACATCCGGCGACGCCACCATTGAACCAGCTGTCACTGATGTCGAATCGACAGCATCGGAGTCCGACACAAATCAAAGCAGCAGAGGTACTGCAGCTGGAAGAGAAGTTGTAGTCCAACCACCGGTGATTGTAGTAAGCTCCGAGGACAGCCAGGAAGACTCAACGAATAGAGCAATGCCGCCAGCGCGTACTTCAAAACGCACTGCTAAGTTCATATCCGAGGTGTTTTCATCGAGCGAAGACGAGGGAAAAAAGACGCTAGTCCGTACCACTTGTACACCGACTCCCGGGACCAGCAAAACCGCCTCGAAGAAAGACAGAGTCTGCTGTCCGAAGGGCTTCACAGCAGTGAAAAAAGAAGGACCAAGAACGAAAACAACGAAACGGAAAACGTCCACGGCAGTAAATCCCTATTCGAAGAAGGCGTATGTATGGTCCTCCGATGACGATTTCACGTAGGACATTGACAACATGCATTCCACCATGTGTGATTTCAGTCATTGTTGACGTCCACAAATCGAAACATCGTTTTCAGACCGTTTCATTACATGTACTGGCAAACCACTTGAAAATCACATTATCATGCACATGTGCACTTTTGTATGCAATAAAGGGGTCACCTGTTCATTTCCTTCATTTTGTACGCCTCACCTAATGAAATTGAAGGGACACATGGCAATCTTCAGTTTTATTGAAATATTACAATTTCCTCCTCAATTTCGTTATCCTGCGTCAGTTTCACTGTGAAACTGGTGGCATATGAATCAATGCAGAAATCAGATTTCAATTTTTCAGCAGTTCACCAACTTCTTAAACATTGTATTCCTGCACTGTTGTAAGAAGTTAGTAATATGTGCAAATAATTACCTTTGAACTATTGTGGCGATTACTATGAATGATTGAACAAATGCAAATGAAAACTAACGGGACGCCGTGAGTTGTTAAAAAAAAAGAAGGAAGATTGCCGTGCGTCCCTTTAATAGTTGAAGACAGTCCCGTAATATTGCCTATATTGTTGCCTCATCTACTACTGCCCCTGTTTCAGCCCTTACAGAGTACCGGTGATGGGCAAATGCTACAGCGCCAATTGGAGAATGGGAGTATCTTTCCCGACGCTTCGAAGTCATACTTGTACAGTCTGAACTTCGCAGCGTTGGTTAAATGTGTAAAAGACGGAGCCGAATGAATAACATTCATGATCTATTGCATCACTGGTCACGTGACTCTCGTGGCGCTCGCACATTTGCGCTTATTGCAAAATGTCACGCAGTCAGCTTGATTTCTTGCAGTCTATTACAATCTTCTATTGCAATACCTGGAAGAGAAAGCTAATAACAAACATTGTATTCATTCCGTAAATGAAATGTATAAAGTCAACACTGTTACATGCATTTTACGCGTTTGAAACGGCCGAACTAATACTCCCATTATCCTATTATCGGTGTACGATTTGCCTATGAGTAATATGCTGTAGGGGCTGAAGCACGAGTAATATAAGACATAGTCGCCCTATGCAATACTCCAGTTTTGGGAGTATTGCAGATGGACAAATGCTACACCGGTAATAGGAGAATGACACTTCCCCAAAAACATTTCCGAGCCCCATTTTTATATAGCACCTCGCCCCTGAAGAAAACCCACTTCCCGGGGAAACTTCCCCTAGTAGCATTGCTTTAAGACACTTGAATAAGAACGTAAACTCTTCATCGTCGCCCTATATAGTACTCCTGTTTTAGCCCCTAGGGAGTATTAGAGATGGGCAAATCCTACACCGGTAATAGGAGAATGGGAGTATTAGTTCGGCCGTTTCTAAACCGCGCAATGCATATGATGCTGACATTGAGAACGTGCACTGCAAACAGCCGCTGCTATTCCTCGATTTCATACATTAAGACACTTCCCCAAAAACATTTCCGAGCCCCATTTTTATATAGCACCTCGCCCCTGAAGAAAACCCACTTCCCGGGGAAACTTCTCCTAGTAGCATTGCTTTAAGACACATGAATAAGAACGTAAATTCTTCATCGTTGCCCTATATAGTACTCCTGTTTTAGCCCCTAGGGAGTATTAGAGATGGGCAAATCCTACACCGGTAATAGAAGAATGGGAGTATTAGTTCGGCCGTTTGAAATGCGTACAATGCACGCAATTTAACGTCAATTACGGAATGAATGTAATTATGGAATAGAATAGAATAGAATAAATAAAGCATCTGAGTGACTGAGATTTGACATTTTAACCCCAGAACTAATAACCCCATTAGGGACTAAAGCAGGATAATGCTATGTAAAAAAAAAAAAAAAAAAAAAAAATCCGAAATTATTTACCATCCGAACTACTATGACACCGTACTTTTACGGCCCGAAAATTTCACAAACATTCAATCGAAAAACCATCAATTAGGAACTTTTTTCATGCATTAATGTGTTTTGAATGCCAAAAATATTTTTTCTTATCAAAGAGGAAAGAAAACACAACCCTAATAGCAGGATAATGTAGTTTTACGTCAGAAATTGTCGATCTCAAAGTTGTGACAAACTGCCGATACGACGCCAGGCAAAATATTTAAACTTCTTATTGTTTCAATTTGTGTATAACACATTTTAATAACTTTATTGCAAGTGTTTTCATAGTTCAGAATATACATGGGAGTATTTTGTCTTGAGGATCTTGAGATCAGGCCCGACGGGCTCCTTGTATGCAAAATGAGGCAGGCCCGGAATGGATTTCAAGGAGCCCCGGGCGTCGGGCTATTCTATTCTTGGAGCACTGTTAAATAATCTTTAACTAAGTTCCTACTTGATCTCCTATACAAATTACTGACTGGCTTGTTATAAATCATGTAATAAAACAAGTCATTATACAAAATGTACCTCACTTTTACACTCCTGTATAAACTGCGCATACCCTTAGCGTGAAGCAATTTTTACTGTTCACCGGTAAACAATTTTTACTATCACACGATTGTGACATCACGGGAAGTATAACAAGAGGTCAATGACCTTGAAGCTCTACTGATTGATTTTGATTTCAGGTAGTAGTCGCTACAAACTTGTTTTTTGAAAAATTATTTTTAGCCGTGGCGGCCATCTTGAATTTCCGGTCAATCTGAAATTTTGCTAGGATCAATTAGACATCAAGAGCAACATTCCTGTGAAGTTTCATGAAAATCCGTCAAGTAGTTTCAGAGGAGTAGTTGCTTCAAGTTTTAATTATATAACTCTATGTAAACAAAGATGGCCGGTGACAGCCATGTTTGACATCGAATCAAAACGATTTTTGACAAAGACCAACATCATGTCATGCTGATCATTTTAGAAAAAGTCCCATATCAATATCACTTATAGTTTTCAAGAAGTAGTCGCTACAAACTTGTATTTTGAAAATCTATTTTTAGCCATGGCTGCTATCTTGAATTTCCAGCCGACCTGAAATTTTGCTAGGATCAATTAGACATCAAGAGCAACATTCGTGTGAAGTTTCATGAAAATCCGTCAATTAGTTTCAGAGGAGTAGTCGCTACAAGTTTTCATTATATAACTCTATGTAAACAAAGATGGCCACTGGCAGCCATGTTTAACGTCGAATCAAAATCATGTCATGCTGATCATTTTAGAAAAAGTCCCATATCAATATCACTTATAATTTTCAAGAAGTAGTCGCTACAAACTTATTTTTTAAAAATCTATTTTTAGCTGTGGTGGCCATCTTGAATTTCTGGCGGATCTGACATTTTGCTAGGATCAATTAGACATTAAGAATAACATTCCTGTAAAGTTTCATGAAAATCCACAAAGTAGTTCCAGAGGAGTAGTCGCTACAAAAAAAGTTTACGGACGGACAGACAGACGGACGGACGGGCGACGGTCGAGCTAAAAATTAATTAAAAATAAATAAATATTAGGATATTTCCCCCTCATATATGTATTTAAATTTTAATCAAAACATTTTTTGTCCGGTATAATGAAATAAATATTGCATCCCAGTGAGGGCGACAGTGGATATTGTCAACTTCACTGGGATGCAATATTTATATATTATTGAACGGCATTGCTGGTCACTTATAAACATCTCTTCAAGCACTGGGTAATATGAAACATGATAACCCAGTTGTGCTTCAACTTTTAGAAAAGTACAATTCTCTTATAATTGATAATGTTATTATTTTCTGCTGGCTTCCAAGCCATGTAGGAATACGTGGTAATGATAGAGCTGATAGTGCTGCTAAGGCAGCATTAGATTTACATATATCTAATACCAAATTACCTTATACTGATTTTAAAAGTTGTATTAACACATAATTTTATATTCGTAACTCTTGGCAAACCGCTTGGGATTTGTCAGTTAACAATAAACTCCATTCAATTAAACCGTTACTCGGAGAATGGCGTTCTTCTACTAGACCCATTCGTCGAGAGGAAGTTATCCTAGCCCGGTGCAGGATAGGGCATACACGTTATACTCATTCATATTTATTACAAGGTGAGCAATTACCAGAATGTATACCCTGCTTTGCACCGTTAACGGTCAAACACATCTTATTGGAATGTGTAGACTTTGATCCTATGCGTCAAAGGTACTACAATGTTAATACTATGAAAGAGTTATTTGATACTGTAGATTTTAGTCTTGTTTTAGATTTCCTAAAAGAGATCAGACTATATAAATCATTATAATGTGTTCTTATATATATTTACTTGTTTATATGCCTGTTGACGGGCATTTGTTGATTTACATACATAGTTTATATTACACCTTATCATCCCTTATTTTTTTAATAGTTTATCTTTATATATTTACACTAATTTTTAAATAATACTTCATTTCTCATCAATTTTTGCGCACAATATGACCTATTTATGTGTCGACGTACTGTAAAACACCATTCATTCATTCATTCATTCATTTATAAACCCATTCCGTTGGCCTTTGACAATAGTTACATGATCCTTCCATGCACCTCGGGCAAATAGTTTTACTACTGACCGGCAAGCCATTCAATAACTGTATACTACTACATTCTATGAACTGATTGTTAAGATTTTTTTCAAAAGCGATATGAAAATGAGTGAATAACAAAAGAAGGCATTTCTGATAATTGATCAGTTGAACTATCTATACTATTACACGGTCTATGAATCAATCTTTTCTGTCAAAACCTAATATTCATGTGATGTAATGGTTTGGTCACTGAACTAAGTGTGGGTGCATGTTTGAGATTGCAGCACATATTTTCATTATGCGGTCTGCATGTGGACCAATTACCCAGTGTCAAAACTAATAACCTAATGAGGTCGTCATACTGGGCCAATTCCCCAGTGCCAAAGCTAATACCCTAATATGTATGGATTGTTGAGAGCCTCAGTACTTTGAAAAACAGGTTTAGAACCAATGTTATTATGAAGTAATGGAACATTTCTCTGTATTTAGAAAATTCAGGTTTGCACATCAGGACATTTAAAATATTTTAGCCCACAAGTGGTGCTCGCAGCGAGTATTGAGGAGAGGACTACATGCTGGTGACCTGTTGGTTTTGCATTCATTATGTTTTTTGGCAACAATTTCCAGAAAGTCTCTTTGATGGCATATTTCATGAACCTATCAATGGTCAGTTCCATTTCACACTGGAGAATAAAGAGGTGCTACCTAGTGCCTGCCGTCAATGAGTTTTGGGAATCCGCACAGGAAAAGATCCTGGATAAAAAGAGAGGATCAGACGTTGTAATCCTAGGTGAACAAAATACCTTAACGAAGCAAGAGTCACAAATGTAGAGATCATTTCTACTTTCATAATTATTTTTTAATCGGGTAAATAAATAAAACAAGAAACATTATTATCATATTTCCCTTAATACCGATATCGTTTACTTTTTTGTTCTTGGATGATTTATACTGCTATTTTTGCATGACCCTTGAATCAAGAATTTAATCCCGCAGGAATGTTCATGTCTGATATGATTGGTTGTTTCGTAGGTGGTTTATGTTATTCCGCTTCTATCAGTACTTTACACATTTTGCGGTGTTGAAAAGCATGTGTGTTGAACAAAACATGACAAATATTAAGTTTGATTTGCTATATGATCAAGATTTCTTTATGCTGCTATTAATTCCTGACGTTGACGATATTTCTGTGTCTTAATGACTATTAACACCAAACAGTTATACTCAGACAAGAATAAATAATAAGTATATATGTCGAACAGGAAATGCAGCTTTCACAGAACACAGTAAACCCAAAAACACAGTTATATCCTGCCAGTTATAGCCTGCAAATCTGAGTACAGACATTAAACACATTTTGAACCCAATTACTCAGAAATTTCACTATAAATTAATTTCCATTTCATAAATACTCAATGGTGACAAACTTGTGAATTTCCATTTCCTGATGTTTAATCTAAGGACAATGGCAAAGAAACAAAAGTGACAAATTCGAGCAAAGAAGGCAAAAAAAAAGCTGTGATGACATTGTAGATTATAAGAATCTTTCATGGGTATCCGGTGAAGATAGGGAATTCCAACCCGAGGTATATGTGTTTTTATCGGAACCGAGGCTCTGTAATAAAAGCCACTTCATCCTAAAATTGTACCAATATTTTGAGTAATCGCACCTTTTGTATTCATGTTGATTGAACAATCAAACATAAAATTGTCACAATTTACAGACACAGATCAAACACGTTCACATTTGCCACTGTTCCAGTTTACGCTACTGTGTGTACAACTAATTAGTGGGCACTCCAAATTTACCGGTGATAGTAAAGTTTTAAAGGATCGTCGGCCTTTAAACAGAGCATCTCTGGCTGATTAATTCTTAAACAAACAGTGTCACACTTCATGCACTTTCTGTTTTGATCGGCGACACGTTATTTGATGTTTTACCTGGCTCGATAACGCAATTAAATATACGGATAATATTGAGTGCGGGGACATAGACTAGTTGATTGACAGCGAGAGGCGGAACAGTGTGTTTATTGAGTCTGTTCATGAGAAGTAATAAAAGAAGCAACACCTCTCACGCCCCCTAGCACCGGCTTAAGCGGTATTCTACTTCAAAGCCACCTATATTGGGCTCGTTGGTCCCAAAGGACCAGTAAAAATAACACTACTGATTCGTAGCACGGGGAGACTTTTTACAGCCGCCACACTGCACTAAACGAACGCTAGTGTGAATGTTAATAAATACTGATAAAGGTGATCCTTTGTGAGCAACAAACACAATTAAGAGAATAAAGTAGCAGACCTCAACATCTAGAGATGCTGCAACATCATCGCCATCATCACTGTTGTTGACCTCTGCAACAAAACAGCGAGCATAATGGGTAAAAAGGAGGATGCCAGTCACCAGACAAATTCGCACAGGTAGTGGGCCATATGATTATGAATGCAACCCCAAGAAAAAAGAATCATTGAAAAGAGTAGGTATCACAAACAGCCCAATGAAGGTTAAGAAGAGGCTAGAATGTTATGCTGGTGCCATTAAAGAGACATGGATGCTTTGAAGAAAAGACAACAAAATCGGTGGCTTGCAGTAAAGCGCTGGCTATGTCTCTTAAGGGCACAAAGAAAGCCAGAAATTACAAACAAATGTCATCTGAAACAGGTATCAACTACAAATTCCATCGACGATATAGCAAGTCTGAAATCAAAAATCTTCTCCAAGTTCATAAACATCGAAGGGACCTTGTCGGCAATATAATTATTTCAAAAGTTCAGGACCATTTTTGTATTGAACACCTCATGAATTTGTCCCAAACAAAATAGCAGTAAGCCAAAATACCCTTGAATCGAAGAAAGTTTGGCAGAACCAGTTTCTCAAGTGTACAGCAGTTTCAAAGAAAAATATCTAGATGTTGACACTTCACAATCTTGAGGCCAAAGAACGTGCAAAACACACACCATAAAAGGTTATATCAGAGTATGTGCAAATATTGCACGAATCCAAAACTTAAAAGAGATGCGCTGAATAAGGCGTGTGAAAGACATGTAATTCGCTTTTATAAATTTAAGACAACACTGACTTGATAGCAATTGTCGAAAACAAGAATGTGCTGAATATCACTCTATTATGTGGCATTAGGTGTGCAGTATATACAATATATAGCAGAAATGCCCGAGTTGTATTTCTTTTTCACTTCAGTATATAAACAGCTTCTCCTTCCACTGATTTCATTATGATCTCCTTCCACTGATTTCATTATGATCATTTGATTCTGTTTTACTCATTATCATGTATATATACTAAACTGCAACTTTGACACTTTCTGGAACTATGTTCTCACACTTACATTAACTGCTGTACTATCTTTTATATAAATTCCATGTTGAACCGTAGTTTGTCAAAATATGATATTTAACAAGTTAGGTTTTCATGCAGTACTGCAACTTTAGTTGATCAAGTTAAAGTGAGGTAAAAGTCTTAACATATTACATTAATGCTGCATTCAATTAAAATGACAAAAAATGACTTTTGGGGCTGTGCCAAACACAGGAATTTTGTGTTAGGCCAAACAAAATAATATGTGTGGTTCAGGTAACACTGGCAAAAAAGATAGGGTAGGTAGGTAGGCTTTACTTCTTTTTTTCTCAGTAATGAATTCAATGCTGATAATGAATTTAATATGTTCAATTACTATACCTTGAGTTTGATTCTTCTGCATTATCAACAATTTTTATTTATTTAGGGTTTTTTTAAGTTTTTTTAAATCTTTGTATAAAAAGTTTTAGGGTCGGCCCCTTAGCATAAGGTCGGTTGGGTTACCTGAACCACACATATTTTTTTATGTGACCTCACCCCATTGTGATACAGTATATAAGCATATATTATATATACCGAGTCAAAAAAGTAAGTGTGCACTCAAATTTGCATTATCAATCTCATTAGGAATATTACATTGCTGCAAATGTTTAGGTCATAAATCAATAATACTGACTTTATGTCTGAGAAGAAGTTAAAAAAGTTTGACATTCATGAGAAATTCCAGAAAACCAGCAATTAACACAGGACAGTTATCTTGTGTTATCCCATCAAACTCCATGAATTTTGCAATTTTTTCTTGGCTCTTTTTTGACTTGGAGGATCTCAATCTCTGTTAGTGCAGGAACGTCTCATACAAAGGCATCGCTACGCACAAGTTGTTTCGCTAAATTTACAGCTTTTTTTAAATTTCCAAAAATAGATATGACACTTTCTTTTTCGATTCATTATGCATCACTTTATCTTTTTCTAACTATAATAACTGATTAAGAGCTGTTCTATTAAACCATACCCGGGACCCGAGGAATGCAATTTAATAAACATCTATGAGTGAAACCTATTTTCTAAAATTTGGTTAAACTCAATTTTGCATCTATGGGTGGTTGTTTGATTGTCAAAAGTGCCTTCCTGTGGTCCCCTGCATGTTTTATTGGAAAAGCCCTTACATACTTCTAACATAGTAAGCACTATTATTAACGAGACTTAGCTTTCCCTGAAGCTCTGATCATTTCTGCAGTAGAAGCTGTGACCATTTGTCTGTGGACCTTTCTGTAAGATGCATCTTCATAGCTGTATTAGTGTATTCTTCATTGTTGTTGTAGATATTGTTCACTCTTCCATTGAGTGTCACCAATGTTCAATCTTCCATTTGTTGTTGTTGTAGATATTGTTTTCACTCTTCCACTGAGTGTCACCAATGTTCAATCTTCCATTTGTTGTTGTTTTTGTATATATTGTTCACTCTTCCATTGAGTGTCTCCAATGTTCAATCTTCCATTTTTTGTTGTTGTAGATATTGTCCACTCTTCCACTGAGTGTCACCAATGTTCAATCTTCCATTTGTTGTTGTTGTAGATATTGTTCACTCTTCCACTGAGTGTCACCAATGTTCAATCTTCCATTTGTTGTTGTTGTTGTATATATTTTTCACTCTTCCATTGAGTGTCTCCAATGTTCAATCTTCCATTTTTTGTTGTTGTAGATATTGTCCACTCTTCCATTGAGTGTCACCAATGTTCAATCTTCCATTTGTTGTTGTTGTAGATATTGTTTACCTTCCATTGAGTGTCACCAATGTTCAATCTTTACATTTGTTGTTGTTGTAGATATTGTTCACTCTCCCACCGAGTGTCACCAATGTTCAATCTTCCATTTGTTTTTGTTGTAGATATTGTTCACTCTTCCATTGATTGTCATCAATGTTCAATTTTCCATTTGTTGTTGTTGTAGATATTGTTCACTCTCCCACTGAGCGTCACCAATGTTCAATCTTCCATTTGTTGTTGTTGTAGATATTGATGACTCTTCCATTGATTGTCACCAATGTTCAATCTTCCATTTGTTGTTGTTGTAGATATTGTTCACTCTTCCATTGAGTGTTACCAATGTTCAATCTTCCATTTGTTGTTGTTGTAGATATTGTTCACTCTTCCATTTATTGTCACCAATGTTCAATCTTCTATTTGTTTTTGTTGTAGATATTGTTCACTCTTCCATTGGTTGTCACCAAATCCAATTTTCCATTTGTTGTTGTTGTAGATATTGCTCACTCTTCCACTGAGTGTCACTAATGTTCAATCTTCCATTGGTTGTTGTTGTAGATATTGTTCACTCTCCCACTGAGTGTCACCAATGTTCAATCTTCCATTTGTTGTTGTTGTTGTTGTAGATATTGTTCACTCTTCCACTGATTGTCACCAATGTTCAATCTTCCATTTGTTGTTGTTGTAGATATTGATCACTCTTCCATTGATTGTCACCAATGTTCAATCTTCCATTTGTTGTTGTTGTAAATATTGTTCACTCTTCCATTGATTGTCACCAATGTTCAATTTTCCATTTGTTGTTGTTGTAGATATTGTTCACTCTTCCATTGATTGTCACCAATGGTCAATCTTCCATTTGTTGTTGTTGTAGATACTGTTCACTCTTCCATTGATTGTCACCAAAGTTCAAATTTCCATTTGTTGTTGTTGTTGTTGCTGTAGATATTGATGACTCTTCCATTGATTGTCACCAATGTTCAATCTTCCATTTGTTGTTGTTGTAGATATTGTTCACTCTTCCACTGACTGTTACCAATGTTCAATCTTCCATTTTTTGTTGTTGTAGATATTGTTCACTCTTCCATTGAGTATTACCAATGTTCAATCTTCCATTTGTTGTTGTTGTAGATATTGTTCACTCTTCCATTGAGTGTTACCAATGTTCAATCTTCCATTTGTTGTTGTTGTAGATATTGTTCACTCTTCAATTGAGTGTCACCAATGTTCAATCTTTCAGCAAGTGTTACCAATTTTCAACAAAGCATGACCAGACTTCCATCAAATCTAACCAATCTTCCATCAACACTTCTTTTTCTGCCCCACCACGACACATACTGAAAATAATAAATATTTCTATACTAAAGAAAAAAGATGTAAATTACTATGAATTTATTGAGGTTTATGTCCCCTGAAGTTTAACCCACAATGAAAATGTATATAAATTAGTAACAAGCAAGGTTTTACGCAAGCATAAAATAGCTGCCGAGAGACAAGAAGTTAACATAATAATATATCAAGTCACGGGTGTTAAAACAATATTGAAAAAAATAAATGTTGTCACGGAGACAAACACGCCACGACCGTTTTTTCTTACATTCTTCCCGATTTTTACCATCAGTTCTTTCTACCAAGCATTTTAAATCAAAGTGGGCGACCTCGCTTTTTTCTGTTCAAAAACCTTGACATGCCTTACATATTGATTACAATTACTTGTAATACAACGTGCTAGAAGTACACATCACCACAGAAATACAATTGTTCACGTGTGCGTTAGAGTGTACATTACAACACATTCAATCTGTTCACTGTTACCATGTGTAATTATAAGATTGCGTTATCAAAGTGAAAAATGTAAAGGAACAAGAAATCCGTGGATTCACATGTCTCGCCTAACGGGGGCTGGACTTAAAAATAAAAGGGTCAATGATGCTTTAATGAAAGTTTGTAAACATTTTAGTAACTAAAAACAATCGAGTTTGCCGTTTGCTGAGATGACATTTAAGAGCATTTGTTTAAAAACAAAATGCCATTCTATTAAAAACAACAGGCCCAAGAGGGCCTGTGGATGCTCTACTGGCTAAAACGGCTCTTATATCAAGGGTTGTCAACATAAAATTCCCATCAGTAGTATTTTTAAAACATTGCAAAAACAACAGGGATATTGCTCACCTGGTAATCATGGGCAATAAGTCTGCTGTGTCTAGTCTGGCATGGGAATTTTTTAATATGTCCCATTTTATTCTATGAATGAAATTTCATAAAAATGGGTTTGGGGGGAGGGTGTTATATTAACATTCTAAACAAATAGGGTAAAGATCAGATAAAAAATTAAGTAACTACAGATTTAACAAAGGAAAATACAATATAGCATTTTTCAACAAATCAAGGGCCATAACCTGTCGTTACTAACTAGATCTAGCTGGTTTTCGACTTGTCCAAAATTTCATTGATATACCATGCTTTGCACAACTAGACATCATACTGAGGCTTCCTGCCAAATTTTGTAGAAATCCAACAAACCGTTTAGGAGGAGTAGCGCTGACAAAAAAAATAAAGTAAATATATGTCAAAGTGCCATAACTCCGTCAGTAAACTGGAACAAAAGTGTGACATGCACAACTAGACATCTTACCGATGCTTCCTGCCAAGTTTCTTCGATCCAACAAGGAGTTTAGGAGGAGTAGCGCCAACAAGATATTAAAACAAGAGGCCCAAGAGGGCCTGTGGACGCTCTACTGGCTAAAGATAAAGTTTATGAATAAGGGGCCATAAGTATTTCAAAAATCATTCAACCAGAACATGGCAATGACAGGTGCAACTAGGCTTAGTACTGATCATTCTCGCCAAGATTTGCTGAAATCTGGCAAAGAGTTACCGTATTAACGAGGCAAAATATAGGATTTTTAACTAAATCAAGGGCCATACCTCCACTGTTACTGGTCGGATCTGGCTGGTTTCCGAACTTGACCGAGCTTTCATTGATATGAACAATCTCGTAAAGTTTCATAAAGATCGCATGAAAAATAAAGGCCCTATCATCTTAACGAGGCAAAATATAGCATTTTTAACTAAATCAAGGGCCATAACTCCGCTGTTACTCCTCCGATCTGGCTGGTCTTCGAAATTGTCAGAGCTTTCATTTATATAAACAATCTGGTAAAGTTTGGTAAAGATCGAATGAAAGATAAAGGCCCTATCGTCTTAACGAGTCAAAATATAGCATTTTTAACTAAATCAAGGGCCATAACTCCGCTGTTAATGGTCCGATCTAGCTGGTCGTTGAAGTTGTCCGAGCTTTTATTTATATAAACAATCTGGTAAAGTTTGGTAAAGATTGGATGGAAGATGAAGGCCCTATTGTCTTAATGAGGCAAAATACAGCATTTTTAACTAAATCAAGGGCAATAACTCCGCTGTTAATGGTCCGATCTAGCTGGTTTTCAAACTTGTCCAAGCTTTTATTGATATTAACAATCTGCGCAAATTTGGTAAAGATCAAAAAATAAATGAAGGTGCTAGAGAGTTCACAAGGCTTAATATGGCATTTTTCAGCAAAACAAGGGCCATAACTCCGGTGAAATTATTTCGATCTTGCCGGTTTTTAAACTTGTCCGAGCTTTTATTGATATAAAGACACTGGCAAAGTTAAGTAAAGGTCCAATTTATATTGAAGGCCCTAGAGTGTTCACAAGGCAGAAAATAGCATATTTCAGAAAAAACAAGGGCCATAATTCCGGTGTTACTGATCCGATTTAGCTGGTTTTCGAACATATTTGAGCTTTCATTGATATTAACAATCTGTGCAAGTTTGGTAAAGATCAAATAATAAATGAATGTGCTAGAGTGTTCACAAGGCAGAAAATGGCATTTTTCGGAAAAATCAAGGGCCATAACTCTGGTGTTACAAACCCAATTTAGCTGATTTTCGAACTTGCCCAAGCTATTATTGGTATTAACAATCTATGCAAGTTTGGTAACGATCAAATAATAAATGAAGGTGTTAGAGCGTTCACAAGGCAGAAAATAGCAATTTTCAGAAAAAACAAGGGCCATAACTCTGGTGTTACTGATCCGATTTGGCTGGTTTTCGAACTTGTTCGTGCTGTCATTGATATTGACAATCTGTGTAAGTTTGGTAAAGATCAAATAATAAATGAAGGTGCTAGAGTGTTCACAAGGCTTAATATGGCATTTTTCAGTAAAACAAGGGCCATAACTCTGGTGAAATTTATCCGATCCGGCTGGTTTTCGAACTTGTTCGAGCTTTCATTGATATAAAGACACTGGCAAAGTTTCGTAAAGATTCAAATAATAATGAAGGCCCTAGAGTGTTCACAAGGCAAAAGTTAACGACAGACGACGGACAACGAACGACGTACGACGGACGACGCACGGACGACGGACAACTCGCCATCCCATAAGCTCTTCTGGCCTTTGGCCAGTAGAGCTAAAAAAAACATGTCAAGGGGCCTTAACTCCATCAAAAATCAACGAACCGGAAAAAATACTAATAATAACAAGAGGTCAATGACCTTGAAGCTCTACTGATTGATTTTGATTTCAGGAAGTAGTGACTACAAACTTGATTTTTGAAAATCTATTTTTAGCAGTGGCGGCCATCTTGAATTTCCGGCCGACCTGAAATTTTGCTAGGATCAATTAGACATCAAGAGCAACATTTCTGTGAAGTTTCATGAAAATCTGTCAAGTACTTTCAGAGGAGTAGTCGCTACAAGTTTTCATTATATAACTCTATGTAAACAAAGATGGCCACTGGCAGCCATGTTTAACGTCGAATCAAAATAATGTTCAACTCGGATAACCATCATGTCATGCTGATCATTTTAGAAAAAGTCCCATATCAATATCTCTTATAGTTTTCAAGAAGTAGTCGCTACAAACTTATTTTTTAAAAATCTATTTTTAGCCGTGGCGGCCATCTTGAATTTCCGGCCGACCTGAAATTTTGCTAGGATCAATAAGACATCAAGAGCAACATTCGAGTGAAGTTTCATGAAAATCCGTCAAGTAGTTTCAGAGGAGTAGTCGCTACAAGTTTTCATTATATAACTCTATGTAAACAAAGATGGCCGCTGGCAGCCATGTTTAACGTCGAATCAAAACGATTTTCGACAAGGACCAACATCATGTCTTTAGAAAAAGTCCCATATCAATATCACTTATAGTTTTCAAGAAGTAGTCGCTACAAACTTGTATTTTGAAAATCTATTTTTAGCCATGGCGGCCATCTTGAATTTCCTGCCGACCTAAAATTTTGCTAGGATCAATTAGACATCAAGAGCAACATTTCTGTGAAGTTTCATGAAAATCCGTCAAGTAGTTTCAGAGGAGTAGTCGCTACAAGTTTTCATTATATAACTCTATGTAAACAAAGATGGCCACTGGCAGCCATGTTTAATGTCGAATCAAAATAATGTTCGACTCGGATAACCATCATGTCATGCTGATCATTTTAGAAAAAGTCCCATATCAATATCACTTATAGTTTTCAAGAAGTAGTCGCTACAAACTTATTTTTTTTAAATCTATTTTTAACTGTGGCAGCCATCTTGAATTTCTGGCCGATCTGAAATTTTGCTAGGATCAATTAGACATTAAGAGCAACATTCCTGTTAAGTTTCATGAAAATCCGCCAAGTAGTTTCAGAGGAGTAGTCGCTACAAGTTTTTACTATATAACTCTATGTAAACAAAGATGGCCGCTGGCAGCCACGTTTAACGTCGAATCAAAACGATTTTTGATAAGGACCAACATCATGTCATATTGATCATTTTAGAAAAAGTCCCATATCAATATCACTTATAGTTTTCAAGAAGTAGTCGCTACAAACTTGTATTTTGAAAAATTATTTTTAGCCGTGGCGGCCATCTTGAATTTCCTGCTGACCTGAAATTTTGCTAGGATCATTTAGACATCAAGAGCAACATTCCTGTGAAGTTTCATGAAAATCCGTCAAGTAGTTTCAGAGGAGTAGTCGCTACAAGTTTTCATTATATAACTCTATGTAAACAAAGATGGCCGCTGGCAGCCATGTTTAACGTCAAATCAAAACGATTTTCGACAAGGACCAACATCATGTCATGCTGATCATTTTAGAAAAAGTCCCATATCAATATCACTTATAGTTTTCAAGAAGTAGTCGCTACAAACTTGAATTTAAAAAATCTATTTTTAGCTTTGGCGGCCATCTTGGATTTCACATCAACATGAATTTTTGCTAGGATCAACTAGACTTCATGGGCAACATTTCTGTAAAGTTTTATGAATATCCATCCAGTAGTTTCAGAGGAGTAGTCGCTACAAATAAAAGTTAACGGACAGACGGACGGACAGACGGACGGACGGACGGACGACGGACGCCGCACCACGGCATAAGCTCTGCTGATCTCTGATCAGTAGAGCTAAAAACAAGAGGTCAATGACCTTGAAGCTCTACTGATTGATTTTGATTTCAGGAAGTAGTCGCTACAGACTTGTTTTTTGAAAATCTATTTTTAACTGTGGCGGCCATCTTGAATTTCCGGCCGACCTGAAATTTTGCTAAGATCAATAAGACATTAAGAGCAACATTCCTGTGAAGTTTCATGAAAATCCGTCAGGTAGTTTCAAAGAAGTAGTCGCTACAAGTTTTCATTATATAACTCTATGTAAACAAAGCAGCCATGTTTAAGGTCAAATCAAAACAATTTTCGACAAGGACCAACATCATGTCATACTGATCATTTTAGAAAAAGTCCCATATCAATATCTCTTATTGTTTTGAAGAAGTAGTCGCTACAAACTTATTTATTTTAAATCTCTTTTTAGCTGTGGCGGCCATCTTGAATTTCCGGCCGACCTGAATTTTTTCTAGGATCAACTAGACATCAAGAGCAACATTCCTGTGAAGTTTCATGAACATCCGTCAAGTAGTTTCAGAGGAGTAGTCGCTACAAGTTTTTACTATATAACTCTATGTAACCAAAGATGGCCACTGGCAGCCATGTTTAACGTTGAATCAAAATAATTTTCCACAATGATCTACATCATGTCATGCTGATCATTTTAGAAAAAGTCCCATATCAAAATCACTTATAGTTTTCAAGAAGAAGTCGCTACAAACTTATTTTTTAAAAATCTATTTTTAGCTGTGACGGCCATCTTGAATTTCCGGCCGACCTGAAATTTTGATAGGATCAATTAGACATCAAGAGCAACATTCCTGTAAAGTTTCATGACAATCCGCCAAGTAGTTTCAGAGGAGTAGTCGCTACAAGTTTTTACTATATAACTCGATGTAAACAAAGATGGCCGCTGGCAGCCATGTTTAACGTTGAATCAAAACGATTTTTGACTAGGATCAACATCATGTAATGCTGATCATTTTAGAAAAAGTCCCATATCAATATCACTTATAGTTTTCAAGAAGTAGTCGCTACAAACTTATTTTTTAAAAATCTATTTTTAGCTGTGACGGCCATCTTGAATTTCCGGCCGACCTGAAATTTTTCTAGGATCAATTAGACATCAAGTGCAACATTCCTGTAAAGTTTCATGACAAGTAGTCGCTACAAGTTTTTACTATATAACTCTATGTAAACAAAGATGGCCGCTGGCAGCCATGTTTTACGTTGAATCAAAACGATTTTTGTCTAGGATCAACATCATGTCATGCTGATCATTTTAGAAAAAGTCCCATATCTATATCACTTATAGTTTTCAAGAAGTAGTCGCTACAAACTTATTTTTTTAAAAATCTATTTTTAGCTGTGACGGCCATCTTGAATTTCCGGCCGACCTGAAATTTTTCTAGGATCAATTAGACATCAAGTGCAACATTCCTGTAAAGTTTCATGACAATCCGCCAAGTAGTTTCAGAGAAGTAGTCGCTACAAGTTTTTACTATATAACTCTATGTAAACAAAGATGGCCGCTGGCAGCCATGTTTAACGTTGAATCAAAACGATTTTTGACTAGGATCAACATCATGTAATGCTGATCATTTTAGAAAAAGTCCCATATCAATATCACTTATAGTTTTCAAGAAGTAGTCGCTACAAACT
Source organism: Cyrtodaria siliqua (assembly GCA_037043455.1). Classification (NCBI taxonomy): domain Eukaryota; kingdom Metazoa; phylum Mollusca; class Bivalvia; order Adapedonta; family Hiatellidae; genus Cyrtodaria; species Cyrtodaria siliqua. Next base: position 168,420 of record JAWPHD010001986.1, on the reverse strand, counting down.
TATTTTTTAAAAATCTATTTTTAGCTGTGACGGCCATCTTGAATTTCCGGCCGACCTGAAATTTTTCTAGGATCAATTAGACATCAAGTGCAACATTCCTGTAAAGTTTCATGACAAGTAGTCGCTACAAGTTTTTACTATATAACTCTATGTAAACAAAGATGGCTGCTGGCAGCCATGTTTAACGTTGAATCAAAACGATTTTTGTCTAGGATCAACATCATGTCATGCTGATCATTTTAGAAAAAGTCCCATATCTATATCACTTATAGTTTTCAAGAAGTAGTCGCTACAAACTTATTTTTTAAAAATCTATTTTTAGCTGTGACGGCCATCTTGAATTTCCGGCCGACCTGAAATTTTTCTAGGATCAATTAGACAACAAGTGCAACATTCCTGTAAAGTTTCATGACAATCCGCCAAGTAGTTTCAGAGAAGTAGTCGCTACAAGTTTTTACTATATAACTCTATGTAAACAAAGATGGCCGCTGGCAGCCATGTTTAACGTTGAATCAAAACGATTTTTGACTAGGATCAACATCATGTCATGCTGATCATTTTAGAAAAAGTCCCATATCAATATCACTTATAGTTTTCAAGAAGAAGTCGCTACAAACTTGTATTTTAAAACTCTATTTTTAGCTTTGGCGGCCATCTCGGATTTCACATCAACATGAATTTTTGCTAGGATCAACTAGACTTTATGGGCAACATTTCTGTAAAGTTTCATGAATATCCATCCAGTAGTTTCAGCTGTGAAGTCGCTACAAATAAAAGTTTACGGACAGACAGACGGACAGACGGACAGACGGACGGACGACGGACGCCGCACCACGGCATAAGCTCTGCTGATCTCTGATTAGTAGAGCTAAAAAAGGCAAAACATCTGGTAAAGTTTGGTAAAGATCAGATGAAAAATGAAAGCTCTATCATATTAACGAGGCAAAATATAGCATTTTTGACTAAATCAAGGGCCATAACTCCACTGTTATTGGTCCGATCTGGCGGGTTTTCGAACTTGTGCGAGCTTTTATTGATATTAACAATCTGGTAAAGTTTGGTAAAGATCGGATGAAAAATGAAGGCCTTTGGGCAGTAGAGCTAAAAATCATCAGCTCCAAAAAGAAGGTCAAGGTCATAGATGCAATCCAGGCATCCAAAAAAAAAAGCACTACCAAAGACACAACTATGTCAAAATAGAATATCTTTTCTTCCAAAGATTAAGCTATAAATTGGGTTTAAAACATCTAGTGCATAATTCCAGTTCATGAGAAAGTGATGTAAATGTAACAGTTAAAGTTATCTGCCCTTTGCTAGGATGGTGAAGGTCACATCCATATTTGCTTTGTCATGTTGCAATGTACCACTCAAGATACAACTATAAGCAAAGTTTGAAAGATCTTAGTGCATACGCCAAAGTTGAAGGTCAACATTATAAGGTTATCTGCCCTTGCTTGGAGGGTCAAGGTCACTTCCACATTTGCTTTGTGGCGTTGCCATGTACCACCCAAGATACAACTATAAGCAAAGTTTGAAAGGTCTAGTGCATACAGTTTGTGAAAAAGTGACCTAAACGAAAAGTTGAACCTAAAAATTAGTAAGTTATCTGTCCTTTGCTTGGAGGGTCAAGGTCACTTCCACATTTGCTTTGTCACGTTGCGATATACCACCCATGATACAACTATAAGCAAAGTTTGAAAGGTCTAGTGCATACAGTTTGTGAGAAAATAACCTAAACGCAAAACTTGAATGTTGCCGCCGCCGCCGGAAAGTCTCTTTTTTTCTTCGAAAAGGCAATAATAACAAGAGGTCAATGACCTTGAAGCTCTACTGATTGATTTTGATTTCAGGAAGTAGTCGCTACAGACTTGTTTTTTGAAAATCTATTTTTAACTGTGGCGGCCATCTTGAATTTCCGGCCGACCTGAAATTTTGCTAAGATCAATAAGACATTAAGAGCAACATTCCTGTGAAGTTTCATGAAAATCCGTCAGGTAGTTTCAAAGAAGTAGTCGCTACAAGTTTTCATTATATAACTCTATGTAAACAAAGCAGCCATGTTTAAGGTCAAATCAAAACAATTTTCGACAAGGACCAACATCATGTCATACTGATCATTTTAGAAAAAGTCCCATATCAATATCTCTTATTGTTTTGAAGAAGTAGTCGCTACAAACTTATTTATTTTAAATCTTTTTTAGCTGTGGCGGCCATCTTGAATTTCCGGCCGACCTGAAATTTTTCTAGGATCAACTAGACATCAAGAGCAACATTCCTGTGAAGTTTCATGAACATCCGTCAAGTAGTTTCAGAGGAGTAGTCGCTACAAGTTTTTACTATATAACTCTATGTAACCAAAGATGGCCACTGGCAGCCATGTTTAACGTTGAATCAAAATAATTTTCCACAAGGATCTACATCATGTCATGCTGATCATTTTAGAAAAAGTCCCATATCAAAATCACTTATAGTTTTCAAGAAGAAGTCGCTACAAACTTATTTTTTAAAAATCTATTTTTAGCTGTGACGGCCATCTTGAATTTCCGGCCGACCTGAAATTTTGATAGGATCAATTAGACGTCAAGAGCAACATTCCTGTAAAGTTTCATGACAATCCGCCAAGTAGTTTCAGAGGAGTAGTCGCTACAAGTTTTTACTATATAACTCGATGTAAACAAAGATGGCCGCTGGCAGCCATGTTTAACGTTGAATCAAAACGATTTTTGACTAGGATCAACATCATGTAATGCTGATCATTTTAGAAAAAGTCCCATATCAATATCACTTATAGTTTTCAAGAAGTAGTCGCTACAAACTTATTTTTTAAAAATCTATTTTTAGCTGTGACGGCCATCTTGAATTTCCGGCCGACCTGAAATTTTTCTAGGATCAATTAGACATCAAGTGCAACATTCCTGTAAAGTTTCATGACAAGTAGTCGCTACAAGTTTTTACTATATAACTCTATGTAAACAAAGATGGCCGCTGGCAGCCATGTTTAACGTTGAATCAAAACGATTTTTGTCTAGGATCAACATCATGTCATGCTGATCATTTTAGAAAAAGTCCCATATCTATATCACTTATAGTTTTCAAGAAGTAGTCGCTACAAACTTATTTTTTAAAAATCTATTTTTAGCTGTGACGGCCATCTTGAATTTCCGGCCGACCTGAAATTTTTCTAGGATCAATTAGACATCAAGTGCAACATTCCTGTAAAGTTTCATGACAATCCGCCAAGTAGTTTCAGAGAAGTAGTCGCTACAAGTTTTTACTATATAACTCTATGTAAACAAAGATGGCCGCTGGCAGCCATGTTTAACGTTGAATCAAAACGATTTTTGACTAGGATCAACATCATGTCATGCTGATCATTTTAGAAAAAGTCCCATATCAATATCACTTATAGTTTTCAAGAAGAAGTCGCTACAAACTTGTATTTTAAAACTCTATTTTTAGCTTTGGCGGCCATCTTGGATTTCACATCAACATGAATTTTTGCTAGGATCAACTAGACTTTATGGGCAACATTTCTGTAAAGTTTCATGAATATCCATCCAGTAGTTTCAGCTGTGAAGTCGCTACAAATAAAAGTTTACGGACAGACGGACAGACGGACAGACGGACGGACGGACGACGGACGCCGCACCACGGCATAAGCTCTGCTGATCTCTGATCAGTAGAGCTAAAAACCAATAAAAAAATTTTAAAAAAAGAGAAATCAACAGGCTTGAACCATACCTTCCTGGGCACTAACATGGCGCCTCTACCAACTGCATTATTGAGAATTCTGAATGTTTCGTCGCTAATATACATATAATAGTAATAATTACATGCCAATCGTGAACGCTCGGCCAATCCCGTCATTCTTCGGGATCCCGCAAAGCAGTGTACGAGATGTTGCGAATGGATAACATGCTACATTTCAGTAGACTGGTTTACGAAAATGTCATTTCAGCAAGTGAAATGGAAACCTTTCAACATTACAAAATATGTGTTTATACCATTCAAGTTTTTCAGACGAGTTCTCTAGGAATTCAAGTTGTAAAGCATGTGTATTGCCACTTAGGCCAAATAAAATTATACCTGTGTTTACTGTAACATTGCTGAAAAAAATCAGGTAGGTAGGTAGGCATTTTATTTTATTTTATTTTTTTATTTTTTGGCGAAGTTAATTTAAGGTGGCGATGAGCTTTGATGAATGGGAAAATGTGGTATTTTAAAAACTACAATAGATAACAAATAACCTATTGTTTCCCAAAAGGCATGGCAACAACTGGCTCTTTTCACAATCACTTGCAATTATTGCAAAGGGGTAAAACCGTTTAATTTTATTTTTCGCAAGTCCGGAAGAGGGTCAGTTCCAACAGGACAATGAGCACATGAGTCGGCCTTGATCGCGTGAAAATAATTATTTTTAAAAAAAATAATATAAAAGTCATATAAGAGCAAGTTCTTGCAACTTACATTAATCACTCTCAAGGTTTTGTGGTTATAACCAGTGCTCAGTAATGCAGATTTATTATCTTGCTCAAGGATAAATAGCATGACCATGACGAGGATCGAACCCACGACCTTGATCTGGAGTCCGACGCTCTACCACTTGACCACGCACTAGAATTTAAAATAGGAGTACTCCTCTATACATCTATTTATTGAGTGTTAGTTTAAGATAAAGTGGAGCATTTAAGGAATGTTTATATTTAATGCAGTGGATGATTTGACTTTCATCTCCTATATTCCGGCTGTCACCATATCTCCATATTACACTCTGGACACTTTGTACACACTTTCAATCAGCCTATGGCACTCATATGTTGTCTAGTGTTGGCCATTGGATTATACTAAACTAGACAAGAAATCAGGCTATGGCACTCATATGTCAGTCTTCGAATTAAACCACTAGTCCGAAGCCCGTGGCTAGTAAACTGTCATTCAGGCTAGTGAATTTTTTTTAATTGATGTAGTCGGGCTGAAGGAAAATGTACGGGTTTTCATTGAGTATATAAGAATTCGGGCTAGTGACACAAAAATGTAATTCAAAGACTGGTATGTTGGCCTTAAGTGTTGGCCATTGGATTATATTAAATTAGACAAGAAATCGGTTGAACTAATGGATGCTCCCCGAATAAAGATACACATGTTACAATCACATGAAAAATGTAGTAGCACGGACCTTTATATTTGAAAAACTTCAAAGTCCCATTACTCTGCCAAAATATGTGCTAAAAGTTTTATAAAATTAGATGAAATGTGTAGTAATTAAGGACAAAAAAGCTCCCCTGAAAAATTTCGGGGAGCATAAAAATGCCCTAATGCCCCCATTTAAGCACTGTCAATACAATTAAACAAAATTAATATTTCAACATTATTCTCATCTACCTTCCTTCAGAAGGAACATATTGCTATCATGTAGATGTTGGTGTGTATGGAGCTTCAGAAGGAACATGTTGCTGTCACACAGATGTTGGTGTGTATGGAGCTCCAGAAGGAACATGTTGTTGTCATGTAGATGTTGGTGTGTATGGAGCTTCAGAAGAAACATGTTGCTGTCACACAGATGTTGGTGTGTATGGAGCTCCAGAAGGAACATGTTGCTGTCATGTAGATGTTGGTGTGTATGGAGCTCCAGAAGGAACATGTTGCTGTCACACAGATGTTGGTGTGTATGGAGCTCCAGAAGGAACATGTTACTGTCATGTAGATGTTGGTGTGTATGGAGCTTCAGAAGGAACATGTTGTTGTCATGTAGATGTTGGTGTGTATGGAGCTCCAGAAGGAACATGTTGCTGTCATGTAGATGTTGGTGTGTATGGAGCTTCAGAAGGAACATGTTGCTGTCATGTAGATGTTGGTGTGTATGGAGCTTCAGAAGGAACATGTTGCTGTCATGTAGATGTTGGTGTGTATGGAGCTTCAGAAGGAACATGTTGTTGTCATGTAGATGTTGGTGTGTATAGAGCTTCAGAAGGAACATGTTGTTGTCATGTAGATGTTGGTGTGTATGGAGCTTCAGAAGGAACATGTTGCTGGCATGTAGATGTTGGTGTGTATGGAGCTTCAGAAGGAACATGTTGCTGGCATGTATGTTGCTGGCATGTAGATGTTGGTGTGTATGGAGCTTCAGAAGGAACATGTTGTTGTCATGTAGATGTTGGTGTGTATGGAGCTTCAGAAGGAACATGTTGTTGTCATGTAGATGTTGGTGTGTATGGAGCTTCAGAAGGAACATGTTGCTGGCATGTAGATGTTGGTGTGTATGGAGCTTCAGAAGGAACATGTTGCTGTCATGTAGATGTTGGTGTGTATGGAGCTCCAGAAGGAACATGTTGCTGTCATGTAGATGTTGGTGTGTATGGAGCTCCAGAAGGAACATGTTGCTGTCATGTAGATGTTGGTTTGTATGGAGCTTCAGAAGGAACATGTTGCTGTCATGTAGATGTTGGTGTGTATGGAGCTTCAGAAGGAACATGTTGCTGTCATGTAGATGTTGGTGTGTATGGAGCTTCAGATGGAACATGTTGTTGTCATGTAGATGTTGGTGTGTATGGAGCTTCAGAAGGAACATGTTGTTGTCATGTAGATGTTGGTGTGTATGGAGCTTCAGAAGGAACATGTTGCTGGCATGTAGATGTTGGTGTGTATGGAGCTTCAGAAGGAACATGTTGCTGGCATGTATGTTGCTGGCATGTAGATGTTGGTGTGTATGGAGCTTCAGAAGGAACATGTTGTTGTCATGTAGATGTTGGTGTGTATGGAGCTCCAGAAGGAACATGTTGCTGTCATGTAGATGTTGGTGTGTATGGAGCTCCAGAAGGAACATGTTGCTGTCATGTAGATGTTGGTGTGTATGGAGCTTCAGAAGGAACATGTTGCTGTCATGTAGATGTTGGTGTGTATGGAGCTTCAGAAGGAACATGTTGTTGTCATGTAGATGTTGGTGTGTATGGAGCTTCAGAAGGAACATGTTGCTGTCATGTAGATGTTGGTGTGTATGGAGCTCCAGAAGGAACATGTTGTTGTCATGTAGATGTTGGTGTGTATGGAGCTTCAGAAGGAACATGTTGCTGGCATGTAGATGTTGGTGTGTATGGAGCTTCAGAAGGAACATGTTGCTGGCATGTATGTTGCTGGCATGTAGATGTTGGTGTGTATGGAGCTTCAGAAGGAACATGTTGTTGTCATGTAGATGTTGGTGTGTATGGAGCTTCAGAAGGAACATGTTGCTGTCATGTAGATGTTGGTGTGTATGGAGCTTCAGAAGGAACATGTTGTTGTCATGTAGATGTTGGTGTGTATGGAGCTTCAGAAGGAACATGTTGCTGTCATGTAGATGTTGGTGTGTATGGAGCTTCAGAAGGAACATGCTGCTGGCATGTAGATGTTGGTGTGTATGGAGCTCCAGAAGGAACATGTTGTTGTCATGTAGATGTTGGTGTGTATGGAGCTTCAGAAGGAACATGTTGCTGGCATGTAGATGTTGGTGTGTATGGAGCTTCAGAAGGAACATGTTGCTGGCATGTATGTTGCTGGCATGTAGATGTTGGTGTGTATGGAGCTTCAGAAGGAACATGTTGTTGTCATGTAGATGTTGGTGTGTATGGAGCTTCAGAAGGAACATGTTGTTGTCATGTAGATGTTGGTGCGTATGGAGCTTCAGAAGGAACATGTTGCTGGCATGTAGATGTTGGTGTGTATGGAGCTTCAGAAGGAACATGTTGTTGTCATGTAGATGTTGGTGTGTATGGAGCTCCAGAAGGAACATGTTGCTGTCATGTAGATGTTGGTGTGTATGGAGCTTTAGAAGGAACATGTTGCTGTCATGTAGATGTTGGTGCGTATGGAGCTTCAGAAGGAACATGTTGCTGGCATGTAGATGTTGGTGCGTATGGAGCTCCAGAAGGAACATGTTGTTGTCATGTAGATGTTAGTGTGTATGGAGCTTCAGAAGGAACATGTTGCTGGCATGTAGATGTTAGTGTGTATGGAGCTTCAGAAGGAACATGTTGCTGGCATGTAGATGTGAGTGTGTATGGAGCTTCAGAAGGAACGTGTTGCTGTCATGTAGATGTTGGTGTGTATGGAGCTTCAGAAGGAACATGTTGCTGTCATGTAGATGTTGGTGTGTATGGAGCTTCAGAAGGAACATGTTGCTGTCATGTAGATGTTGGTGTGTATGGAGCTTCAGAAGGAACATGTTGTTGTCATGTAGATGTTGGTGTGTATGGAGCTCCAGAAGGAACATGTTGCTGTCATGTAGATGTTGGTGCGTATGGAGCTTCAGAAGGAACATGTTGCTTGGCATGTAGATGTTGGTGCGTATGGAGCTCCAGAAGGAACATGTTGTTGTCATGTAGATGTTAGTGTGTATGGAGCTTCAGAAGGAACATGTTGCTGGCATGTAGATGTTAGTGTGTATGGAGCTCAGAAGGAACATGTTGCTGGCATGTAGATGTGAGTGTGTATGGAGCTTCAGAAGGAACGTGTTGCTGTCATGTAGACTGTTGGTGTGTATGGAGCTTCAGAAGGAACATGTTGCTGTCCATGTAGATGTTGGTGTGTATGGAGCTTTCAGAAGGAACATGTTGCTGTCATGTAGATGTTGGTGTGTATGGAGCTTCAGAAGGAACATGTTGTTGTCATGTAGATGTTGGTGTGTATGGAGCTTCAGAAGGAACATGTTGCTGTCATGTAGATGTTGGTGTGTATGGAGCTTCAGAAGGAACATGTTGCTGGCATGTAGATGTTGGTGTGTATGGAGCTCCAGAAGGAACATGTTGCTGTCATGTAGATGTTGGTGTGTATGGAGCTTCAGAAGGAGCATGTTGCTGTCATGTAGATGTTGGTGTGTATGGAGCTTCAGAAGGAACATGTTGCTGGCATGTAGATGTTGGTGTGTATGGAGCTTCAGAAGGAACATGTTGCTGTCATGTAGATGTTGGTGTGTATGGAGCTTCAGAAGGAACATGTTGCTGTCATGTAGATGTTGGTGTGTATGGAGCTTCAGAAGGAACATGTTGCTGTCATGTAGATGTTGGTGTGTATGGAGCTTCAGAAGGAACATGTTGTTGTCATGTATATGTTGGTGTGTATGGAGCTTCAGAAGGAACATGTTGCTGTCATGTAGATGTTGGTGCGTATGGAGCTTCAGAAGGAACATGTTGCTGTCATGTAGATGTTGGTGCGTATGGAGCTTCAGAAGGAACATGTTGCTGGCATGTAGATGTTATGTGTATGGAGCTCCAGAAGGAACATGTTGCTGTCATGTAGATGTTGGTGTGTATGGAGCTTCAGAAGGAACATGTTGCTATCATGTAGATGTTGGTGCGTATGGAGCTTCAGAAGGAACATGTTGCTGTCATGTAGATGTTGGTGCATATGGAGCTTCAGAAGGAACATGTTGCTGGCATGTAGATGTTGGTGTGTATGGAGCTCCAGAAGAAACATGTTGCTGTCATGTAGATGTTGGTGCGTATGGAGCTTCAGAAGGAACATGTTGTTGTCATGTAGATGTTAGTGCGTATGGAGCTTCAGAAGGAACATGTTTTTGCCATGTAGACGTTGGTGTGTATGGAGCTTCAGAAGGAACATGTTGCTGTCATGTAGATGTTGGTGTGTACGGAGCTTCAGAAGGAACATGTTGCTGGCATGTAGATGTTAGTGTGTATGGAGCATCAGAAGGAACATGTTGCTGTCATGTAGATGTTAGTGTGTATGGAGCTTCAGAAAGAACATGTTGCTGTCATGTAGATGTTGGTGTGTATGGAGCTTCAGAAGGAACATGTTGCTGGCATGTAGATGTTAGTGTGTATGGAGCTTCAGAAGGAACATGTTGCTGGCATGTAGATGTTAGTGTGTATGGAGCTTCAGAAGGAACATGTTGCTGGCATGTAGATGTTGGTGTGTATGGAGCTTCAGAAGGAACATGTTGTTGTCATGTAGATGTTGGTGTGTATGGAGCTTCAGAAGGAACATGTTGCTGGCATGTAGATGTTGGTGTGTATGGAGCTTCAGAAGGAACATGTTGCTGTCATGTAGATGTTGGTGTGTATGGAGCTTCAGAAGGAACATGTTGTTGTCATGTAGATGTTGGTGTGTATGGAGCTTCAGAAGGAACATGTTGCTGTCATGTAGATGTTGGTGTGTATGGAGCTTCAGAAGGAACATGTTGCTGTCATGTAGATGTTGGTGTGTATGGAGCTTCAGAAGGAACATGTTGTTGTCATGTAGATGTTGGTGTGTATGGAGCTTCAGAAGGAACATGTTGCTGTCATGTAGATGTTGGTGTGTATGGAGCTCCAGAGGAACATGTTGCTGTCATGTAGAGGTTGGTGTGTATGGAGCTTCAGAAGGAACATGTTGCTGGCATGTAGATGTTGGTGTGTATGGAGCTTTAGAAGGAACATGTTGCTGGCATGTAGATGTCTGTGTGTATGGAGCTCCAGAAGGAACATGTTGCTGGCATGTAGATGTTAGTGTGTATGGAGCTTCAGAAGGAACATGTTGCTGTCATGTAGATGTTGGTGTGTATGGAGCTTCAGAAGGAACATGTTGCTGTCATGTAGATGTTGGTGTGTATGGAGCTTCAGAAAGAACATGTTGCTGGCATGTAGATGTGAGTGTGTATTGAGCTTCAGAAGGAACATGTTGCTGTCATGTAGATGTTGGTGTGTATGGAGCTTCAGAAGGAACATGTTGCTGGCATGTAGATGTTGGTGTGTATGGAGCTCCAGAAGGAACATGTTGCTGTCATGTAGATGTTGGTGTGTATGGAGCTTCAGAAGGAACATGTTGTTGTCATGTAGATGTTAGTGTGTATGGAGCATCAGAAGGAACATGTTGCTGGCATGTAGATGTTAGTGTGTATGGAGCTTCAGAAGGAACATGTTGCTGGCATGTAGATGTGAGTGTGTATGGAGCTTCAGAAGGAACATGTTGCTGTCATGTAGATGTTGGTGTGTATGGAGCTTCAGAAGGAACATGTTGCTGTCATGTAGATGTTGGTATGTATGGAGCTTCAGAAGGAACATGTTGCTGTCATGTAGATGTTGGTGTGTATGGAGCTTCAGAAGGAACATGTTGTTGTCATGTAGATGTTGGTGTGTATGGAGCTCCAGAAGGAACATGTTGCTGTCATGTAGATGTTGGTGCGTATGGAGCTTCAGAAGGAACATGTTGCTGGCATGTATATGTTGGTGTGTATGGAGCTTCAGAAGGAACATGTTGTTGCCATGTAGATGTTGGTGTGTATGGAGCTTCAGAAGGAACATGTTGCTGTCATGTAGATGTTGGTGTGTATGGAGCTTCAGAAGGAACATGTTGCTGGCATGTAGATGTTGGTGTGTATGGAGCTTCAGAAGGAACATGTTGCTGTCATGTAGATGTTGGTGTGTATGGAGCTTCAGAAGGAACATGTTGTTGTCATGTAGATGTTGGTGTGTATGGAGCTCCAGAAGGAACATGTTGCTGTCATGTAGATGTTGGTGCGTATGGAGCTTCAGAAGGAACATGTTGCTGGCATGTAGATGTTGGTGTGTATGGAGCTCCAGAAGGAACATGTTGCTGTCATGTAGATGTTGGTGTGTATGGAGCTTCAGAAGGAACATGTTGTTGTCATGTAGATGTTAGTGTGTATTGAGCTTCAGAAGGAACATGTTGCTGGCATGTAGATGTTAGTGTGTATGGAGCTTCAGAAGGAACATGTTGCTGGCATGTAGATGTGAGTGTGTATGCAGCTTCAGAAGGAACATGTTGCTGTCATGTAGATGTTGGTGTGTATGGAGCTTCAGAAAGAACATGTTGTTGTCATGTAGATGTTGGTGTGTATGGAGCTTCAGAAGGAACATGTTACTGTCATGTAGATGTTGGTGTGTATGGAGCTTCAGAAGGAACATGTTGTTGCCATGTAGATGTTGGTGTGTATGGAGCTTCAGAAGGAACATGTTGCTGTCATGTAGATGTTGGTGTGTATGGAGCTCCAGAAGGAACATGTTGCTGGCATGTAGATGTTAGTGTGTATGGAGCTCCAGAAGGAACATGTTGCTGGCATGTAGATGTTAGTGTGTATGGAGCTTCAGAAGGAACATGTTGCTGTCATGTAGATGTTGGTGTGTATGGAGCTTCAGAAGGAACATGTTGCTGTCATGTAGATGTTGGTGTGTATGGAGCTTCAAAAGGAACATTTTGCTGGCATGTAGATGTTGGTGTGTATGGAGCTTTAGAAGGAACATGTTGCTGTCATGTAGATGTTGGTGTGTATGGAGCTTCAGAAGGAACATGTTGCTGGCATGTAGATGTCGGTGTGTATGGAGCTTCAGAAGGAACATGTTGCTGTCATGTAGATGTTGGTGTGTATGGAGCTTCAGAAGGAACATGTTGCTGGCATGTAGATGTTGGTGTGTATGGAGCTCCAGAAGGAACATGTTGCTGTCATGTAGATGTTGGTGTGTATGGAGCTTCAGAAGGAACATGTTGCTGTCATGTAGATGTTGGTGTGTATGGAGCTTCAGAAGGAACATGTTGCTGGCATGTAGATGTTGGTGTGTATGGAGCTTCAGAAGGAACATGTTGTTGTCATGTAGATGTTGGTGTGTATGGAGCTTCAGAAGGAACATGTTGCTGTCATGTAGATGTTGGTGTGTATGGAGCTTCAGAAGGAACATGTTGCTGTCATGTAGATGTTGGTGTGTATGGAGCTTCAGAAGGAACATGTTGATGGCATGTAGATGTTGGTGTGTATGGAGCTCCAGAAGGAACATGTTGCTGTCATGTAGATGTTGGTGTGTATGGAGCTCCAGAAGGAACATGTTGCTGGCATGTAGATGTTGGTGTGTATGGAGCTTCAGAAGGAACATGTTGCTGTCATGTAGATGTTGGTGTGTATGGAGCTTCAGAAGGAACATGTTGCTGTCATGTAGATGTTGGTGTGTATGGAGCTTCAGAAGGAACATGTTGCTGGCATGTAGATGTTGGTGTGTATGGAGCTCCAGAAGGAACATGTTGCTGTCATGTAGATGTTGGTGTGTATGGAGCTTCAGAAGGAACATGTTGCTGTCATGTAGATGTTGGTGTGTATGGAGCTTCAGAAAGAACATGTTGCTGTCATGTAGATGTTGGTGTGTATGGAGCTTCAGAAGGAACATGTTGCTGTCATGTAGATGTTGGTGTGTATGGAGCTTCAGAAGGAACATGTTGCTGTCATGTAGATGTTGGTGTGTATGGAGCTTCAGAAAAAACATGTTGCTGTCATGTAGATGTTGGTGTGTATGGAGTTTCAGAAGGAACATGTTGCTGGCATGTAGATGTTGGTGTGTATGGAGCTTCAGAAAGAACATGTTGCTGTCATTTAGATGTTGGTGTGTATGGAGCTTCAGAAGGAACATGTGGCTGGCATGTAGATGTTGGTGTGTATGGAGCTCCAGAAGGAACATGTTGCTGGCATGTAGATGTTGGTGTGTATGGAGCTCCAGAAGGAACATGTTGTTGTCATGTAGATGTTGGTGCGTATGGAGCTTCAGAAGGAACATGTTGTTGTCATGTAGATGTTGGTGTGTATGGAGCTTCAGAAGGAACATGTTGTTGTCATGTAGATGTTGGTGTGTATGGAGCTTCAGAAGGAACATGTTGCTGTCATGTAGATGTTAGTGTGTATGGAGCTCCAGAAGGAACATGTTGCTGGCATGTAGATGTTGGTGTGTATGAAGCTTCAGAAGGAACATGTTGTTGTCATGTAGATGTTGGTGTGTATGGAGCTTCAGAAGGAACATGTTGCTGTCATGTAGATGTTGGTGTGTATAGAGCTTCAGAAGGAACATGTTGCTGTCATGTAGATGTTGGTGTGTATGGAGCTTCAGAAGGAACATGTTGCTGTCATGTAGATGTTGGTGTGTATAGAGCTTTAGAAGGAACATGTTGCTGTCATGTAGATGTTGGTGTGTATGGAGCTTCAGAAGGAACATGTTGCTGTCATGTAGATGTTGGTGTGTATGGAGCTTCAGAAGGAACATGTTGCTGTCATGTAGATGTTGGTGTGTATAGAGCTTCAGAAGGAACATGTTGCTGTCATGTAGATGTTGGTGTGTATGGAGCTTCAGAAGGAACATGTTGCTGGCATGTAGATGTTGGTGTGTATGGAGCTCCAGAAGGAACATGCTGCTGTCATGTAGATGTTAGTACGTATGGAGCTTCAGAAGGAACATGTTGTTGTCATGTAGATGTTGGTGTGTATGGAGCTTCAGAAGGAACATGTTGCTGTCATGTAGATGTTGGTGTGTATGGAGCTTCAGAAGGAACATGTTGTTGTCATGTAGATGTTGGTGTGTATGGAGCTTCAGAAGGAACATGTTGCTGTCATGTAGATGTTGGTGTGTATGGAGCTTCAGAAGGATCATGTTGCTGGCATGTAGATGTTAGTGTGTATGGAGCTTCAGAAGGAACATGTTGCTGTCATGTAGATGTTGGTGTGTATGGAGCTTCAGAAGGAACATGTTGCTGTCATGTAGATGTTGGTGTGTATGGAGCTTCAGAAGGAACATGTTGCTGTCATGTAGATGTTAGTGTGTATGGAGCTTCAGAAGGAACATGTTGCTGTCATGTAGATGTTTGTGTGTATGGAGCTTCAGAAGGAACATGTTGCTGGCATGTAGATGTTGGTGTGTATGGAGCTCCAGAAGGAACATGTTGCTGTCATGTAGATGTTAGTGTGTATGGAGCTTCAGAAGGAACATGTTGCTGTCATGTCGATGTTTGTGTGTATGGAGCTTCAGAAGGAACATGTTGCTGGCATGTAGATGTTGGTGTGTATGGAACTCCAGAAGGAACATGTTGCTGTCATGTAGATGTTATTACATATGGAGCTTCAGAAGGAACATGTTGTTGTCATGTAGATGTTGGTGTGTATGGAGCTTCAGAAGGAACATGTTGCTGTCATGTAGATGTTGGTGTGTATGGAGCTTCAGAAGGAACATGTTGTTGTCATGTAGATGTTGGTGTGTATGGAGCTTCAGTAGGAACATGTTGCTGTCATGTAGATGTTGGTGTGTATGGAGCTTCAGAAGGAACATGTTGCTGGCATGTAGATGTTATTGCGTATGGAGCTTCAGAAGGAACATGTTGCTGTCATGTAGATATTGGTGTGTATGGAGCTTCAGAAGGAACATGTTGTTGTCATGTAGATGTTAGTGTGTATGGAGCTTCAGAAGGAACATGTTGCTGGCTTGTAGATGTTAGTGTGTATGGAGCTTCAGAAGGAACATGTTGCTGTCATGTAGATGTTAGTGTGTATGGAGCTTCAGAAGGAACATGTTGCTGTCACATAGATGTTAGCATGTATTTGTAAAGGACAGTTTTTCTTTTCGATTATTAAAGTTAAAAAACAAAATTAAATAAAAAAATCCGAAATTATGTACCATCCAAACTACTATGACACCGCACTTTAACGGCCCGAAAATTTCGCAAAAATTAAATCGAAACACCATCATTACAAACTTTTTCAGAGTATAGACCTTTGGACTATGCTTTGTGAAAAAAAATGTGTAGTCCGAATGGATTTCTTTTAGTCCGAAATAATACTACATAAATACTGATTAATTTTGCAATCTTTCTCAGGCCAAAAAAAGAAATACCTGTGTTTCCGGTGGCCCGACCGACCCTATTTTTAAGGGGCGACCCTAAAACTTTTTATGAAAAAAAAAAAATGTTTATTTGTTCTGAACAATGATTTATCACAATATATTGAGGTAAACTTACATCACAGAGAAACTTTCAGCTGTATCATCAACTTGTATAGGGTTTATGTCATAAATACATGTAGAATCTCACAATATCTTGCTCCAAAAAAAAAAAAAAAAAAAAAAAGAAAATGCCTACCTACCGACCCTATTTTTTCAGAGCATGCAATAGGAAACACACCTATTTTTTTTTTGGCCTCATTACATTTGCAGTAAGGCATGCTATTGTAAAATATGCATTTATTTAAAGCATTGCCTTTTAAGCCATGATCTTGTAATTCTATCCATTGCAATTGTATAACATTTGATCGTTGAATGTTTCACCTTGCTTTGTGTAGTATTCAAAATAAAAATAAAACATGAACATGTTTTTGTTTTCCTTCCCATGTCAGTATTGTCACGGAAGTGACATTTTGACGGATTGAGCGGATAGTAACGAGGTTAGTACGCAAAGCTCAAATATAACTGCTGATCGTGCACTGGGTTGTTCAAAGTAATCAGCATTATTAAAGCTCCAACAAAAATTCTGATCTGAACAGTTGATTGTACATTTTTAAGTAACAATATATATATGCAAACGGATCCCATTTTGTATTCAGAAATTGACAATGAATAGACAATGTCACACATAACGACCGTCACTAATTTAAAAGTCTATTTATTTTGTTTATACATGGCCGGAACCAACTGTCAGTTTCAGAACAGACTGGTTTTCAATTTTATTTGTTTTTGAACGAGGTTGAGGTCAAAGGAGCAATATTTAGTATGAATCAATACCAGTCTTCGACGTAACCGGTTTGCCCGAAGTCCGGGGCAAGTAGCTTCGCTTTCGGGCAAGCAGAAATTACCATCTGCTTGCCCGATCGGTATTCACGCCGAATTTATGGAGTTTACAAATCGCGTGCGGAGTTTCGATGATAAAACTACGCGGAGTAGAAAAAGCTTCTCGGCATACTTACGCCACTAAAGTACGCCACGATACTCCGCCACGATACTCCGCGAAGACAAACTCGAATTTTGCCGAGTTAAAACTGCACAGGTAAAAGGTGCAACTTTTTCTAATTGCAGTCATTTTAATGCATAATTATTCAATAACTTTACAAAAAATCGAAGCACCCTTGTCAAATGTTTACGCAGCTTTGAAAAATACGTAGCTAAAACGTAGCTATTACGCAGCAATCCATCCTAAAGCTGCGTTTTTTGTGATTAACTGCGTTATTTTAGAAGCAGGCTGCGCAAAGCTGCGTATTTTACACTTTAGCTGCGTAATTATGTCCAAAGCTGAATATTTTGTAAGAAAGGTGTACAAAAGCTGCGTATTTATATTTAAGGCTGCGTATTTTTTAAGAAAGGCGTTTGATAGCTGTGTCTTTTATTTTACTTGCAAAAAAAGGATAATTACAAGAGCTGCGTTTTTTTGTAAATGCTTCGGAAAAGCTGTATCTTTAATTGTTAATGATAATAAGATGTAAAAACAAAAATACGTAGGTTTTACGCAGCTTTAGGAAAGCTGCATCTTTTAGTTTATTTTTTTAAACTTTTGTCAGTTTGTCTTTTTAAAGTGATATTGAAAATTTAAAACATTTCTAAAAGATGAAGGGGTAATTGGGGAGTCCTCTTTTATCTTTAACATAGACTGTCACAGTGCTACACATAAATACAACCTTGATAAAAAATGTTTATTGATCCTGTAGGTGTTTTAAAAGGTGGTGAATTTGGACCATAATTTATTAGCTATCAAACTGTATGCATTCCAATGTCAATTTAATTCTGTGTATAAATTGCTGGTACAAAATTACCTACCTCAAACCATTAGATGATGGACTCAGAATTCATTGTAAAATGATAATCTCATTATAGCAAGGTCACTCAAGCGAGCAAGTTATGTTTTAACAAAATGAGCATTTCTTTGATCAGTATCAATGCAGATGTTACAGGCAATCAACTTCTTAAATTTTATGTAAACAAGAGGGCTAAATTAATGCCTCTGAATCACTCGCCTAATATAATCTTCGAAAAGATTATAAAAAAAAAAAGTCAAACAAGCTTATAATTTCATATAAGAGTAAGATCAACAAATTCCCACACTCACATTAAAGTGTTCTGGCCCAGTAAGTGTATAGATTGGTTAAGGGTGGGGATCTCAAAAGTTTCCAAGTTATGGCACAGGAACATGTGACCCCACGGGTTGGGATAAACCCTAGGGCAGATGCCAGTAGGGGTCATCCTCTCATCACAGGCAGTGCACCTATAAAGTTTCATGAGATTTGCCTCAAGGGGAGAGGAGTTAAAGGGGTTGATGCACTATTTTCGAACAGGATTTATTTAAAAGGACTTTGAGAAACTTGGAAAAAGCTGAAAGAATTTTCAAAATGTCATGAAAAATAAATGAGATGTGTATTTTAAAGCAAAGAAAACCACTGCAAATTGATTAGAAATAAATATACAGATGTAAAATTATTTTTCATTTGCAGTGATTTTCTTTGCTTTAAAAGACATTTTATCAATATGCCATATATGGCAAAGAGGCACGATGACGTCATCGTTCAAAGATGGCCGCCTCCATTTATGTTTCTTTGCACATTTTCAATAGGTCATATCTCCTTTACTTTTCATGGCATTTTGATAATTCTTTCAGCTTTTTTCATGTTTTTCAGAGCCCTTTAAAATAAACTGTGGTGTTTGAAAATAGTGCATCAACCCCTTTAAGGTGCTGACAGGGTTTTTCATTATCGGTTCCTGGTGACCTTGACCTGCTGACCTCAAAATCAACAGGTGTCATCTTCTCACCACAAGCAGTTCAACTATGAAATTTCATGAGATTTGCCTCAGGGGGAGAGGAGTTATAATGCAGACAAGGTTTTCATTATTGGCTCCCAGTGACCTTGACCTACTGACCTCAATATCAATAGGGGTCATTCTGTCACCACAGGCAGTTCAACTATGTAGTTTCATGAGATTTGCTTAAGGGGATGAGGAGTTATGGAGCAGGCAATATTTTTCATTATCAGGTCAGGGAGACCTTTGACCTACTGACCTCAAAATCAATAGGAATCATCCTCTCATCACAGGCAGTGCACCCATAAAGTTTTATGAGATTTGCTTCAGGGGGTATATTAAAAAAAAAAAATATTGAAAAATGTTTAAACGAAAAATAATATGGTATTAAGACATTACCTTGGTTAACTCCCAAACTCGTATAACAAATATTGGGGGGAATTTTTTTTTTTTCCCCCAGGCAAATCAGATGCGAAATTATAATGCATCAGAGTAAATTTGGATGTTTCTGACAAAAAAAAAGGTAATATAAAATAAATTTATAAAAAAAATTGCAAGTTTCACGATAGCGTGAATCTGATGACAGACGAATGCAAATGGCCGACTTTCAGACAACAAGCATTTCCTGGTTGTTTTATTTAATCTGTTTGCTCAATAAACGCTTGAAAAAGCAAAACCTTGTGTTTGGAAACAATTTTTAGTGTATTTTACATATGTGACTGTAGATAAACGGTAGTAAAGTTATTGAATTACACAGTAATTATTTATTATTTTACAGGTAAATGTTTTCGTTTTTTCCTTGCATGTTGACAAAATTGATTTGGACGAGCAGTGCACCCATAAAGTTTTATGAGATTTGCTTCAGGGGGTATATTAAAAAAAAAACATATTCAAAAATGTTTAAACGAAAAATAATATGGTATTAAGACATTGCCTTGGCTAACTCCCAAACTCGTATAACAACAATTGGGGGGATTTTTTTTTTTTTTTTTTTCCCCCCAGGCAAATCAGATGCGAAATTATAATGCATCAGAGTAAATTTGGATGTTTCTGACAAAAAAAAAGGTAATATAAAATAAATTAATAAAAAAAATTGCAAGTTTCACGATAGCGTGAATCTGATGACAGACGAATGCAAATGGGCGACTTTCAGACAACAAGCATTTCCTGGTTGTTTTATTTAATCTGTTTGCTCAATAAACGCTTGAAAAAGCAAAACCTTGTGTTTGGAAACAATTTTTAGTGTATTTTACATATGTGACTGTAGATAAACGGTAATAAAGTTATTGAATTACACAGTTATTATTTATTATTTTACAGGTAAATGTTTTCGTTTTTTCCTTGCATGTAAATTGATTTTGTCGAGTTTACTTCCGGAAGTCATCGCTCCAGTGTTGCTTGATGGGAAATTGAATAAATGTTTAATTTGAGAGAAAATACATTTTGTTTCCATAATCATTTCAGTTATTAACGTATACGTTCTGATAACAAAAAAGGAAGAAACCATAATAAACACAGCATTTGTATTGACATATGTTAATCATTTTGAAATATTTGCATGATACGTTCGTAAGAATTGCGAGATTATGGAAGTGCATCACAGATCTGCGCATGCGCTGCAAATTATGCCCGCCGTTTCCAGAATTGTTTGAATTTTGATCTTTCATCAAGTAATATTTACAAACAGTACCTTTCATCTTTAATAATTACAAACATTACTGTGATTAGCACATTTTTTTTCGTGACACAAGAACCATTTTAGAGCCTTCGAAGCCATCAAACAATTACACAGATGGCTCACCCAGGAAAGTGTGAGAGCTGTACCAGGGTCCTGGCAATACCAAGAATTACGCATGTTGTGTGGGTTTTTTTAATCAGAGGTAGGCCCTATTTAAATACGTTCATGGTAGAGCTTCTTCATAATAATGTGGAACAATTAATTTGAAGTGTATAAGTGTAATCAAAACTATAAGCAAAGAAGCATGATATTTTTTAAAACATCTAAATTAAACTGCAAATAAGAGGAGAGTGTGTTTTTTTCGTTGTAACATTGACAGTTTTGCAAACGAGATTGGTGAAGGTATTAATATGTTACTTGTGCACAACTTACTGTTTTGAAGATAAACATTGTACTTGCATTACCTGAATGAAGCTTGCAAGTTATTGATTATGCCTGTCATGGTGCAAATTGAGGTCTATCAATTCAGAAAAACACAGGCGACGCTGTCAAGGAATATTTTAAAAATGCATTTTCTTCCTCCATATTCAATTTATTAAAGGGGACTGCAGTGGATTTAAGCACATGCCGGTTGAATCTATGTTTACAGGTTAAGGAGTCTTTTAAAACAACAATTCAATTCTTTATTTAGAAATTGAAGTGGTATAATATTTCAGCAATTGTTATGCTTGGAGTTTTCAGGAGATGTTGGACATGAGCGCAAGATGTCAATGGTCAGGTCGCTCGGAAGGCAATGATGGTGTTCACCATTCAACAGAATACATCCTCAACCTTAGATCCTATGCCAGGTATGCTTTCAGATCAAAGGTAGTTTTCTCGCAGAAGTTTCACACTGGAACTTAAAATTGAGGTTTATGGCGCACCACATAAAAAGGTTATATTGCATCAACATGAAATGAACATTCCAGAGCCACTCTCCATTTACAGCTATATATAAAAACATCTATAAATGGGAAGAATATCTATAGGGTTAACTGTTTCAAGCATTTGAAGTGTGCGACAGCATGCATGTCGTTTAATGGTCTTAAATGGTCCATCCCCCACCCACACCCACTCCAAAACTGCTTGATGGATTTTGACAAAACTGCAGGACCGAAGCATCTGTGTGATGTCTAGTTGTGCACATCGTGCTTTCGGTTTGAATTTTTTTAAGTTAAATTTGTTGTCGCCGCTACTCCTAAACGCCTTGTTGGATATTGACAAAACTTTGCAGAAGTATCGGTATGATGTCGTGCTTTCGTTCCGGTTCACTGATTTTTGATGGAGTCACCGCCCTTTGAATTTTTTACTTTAAATATAATATTGTCGCCGCTACTCCTCCTAAATAGCTTGTTGGGACTTGTGGAGAAACTTTGCAGGAAGCATTAGTATTATGTCTAGTTGTGCGTATTGCACTTTCATTCCGGATAGCTGATTTTTTACAGATTTATGACCCATCTTTTTTACTTTTAAATTTGTTGTCGCCGCTACTCCTCCTAAATGGCTTGATGCATTTTGACGAAACTTTGCAGTGGTATGAGACATCAGTTTTTCTCAAAAACAACCTCTAGTTTTAAAAAGTTTTACATACACAAAATATGACGATTGACTGAACATTTTTGTCAGTTTGATGTCAGGTGACTGCATTGCGACAGGTTGTAATGGGTATACTTTTAAGGAGTCAAAACATTTTTCATCGACAACCAATCAGTATATTTATGTCTGTATATTTATTAATAAGTCCTTTAAAAGCCACATGTGCTGTTATGTGGCGTATAACAGCACGTACAATTCAATTCTTTATTTAGAAATTGAAGTGGTATAATATTTCAGCAATTGTTATGCTTGGAGTTTTCAGGAGATGTTGACATGAGCGCAAGTTGTCAATGGTCGGGTCGCTCGGAAGGCGATGATGAAGGTGTCCAACAGATTCAACAGAATACATCCTCAACCTTAGATCTTATGACAGGTATGCCTTCAGATCAAAGGTATTTTTCTCGCAGAAGTTTCACACTGGAAGTCAAAATTGAGGTTTATGGCGCACCACATAAAAAGGTTATATTGCATCAACATGAAATGAACACTCCAGAGCCACTCTCCATTTACAGCTATATAAAAACATTTATATATAAATGGGAAGAATATCTATAGGGTTAACTGTATCAAGCATTTGAAGTATGCGACAGCATGCAAGTCGTTTAATGGTCTAAAATGGTCCACACACCCCCACACACACACTCCTAAACGGCTTGATGGATTTTGACAAAACTTTGAAGGAAGCATCGGTATGATGTCTTGTTGTGCATGTCATGCTTTCAGTTTGATTCACTGATTTTTGACGGAGTTATATCCCTTTGCATTTTTTAAAGTTAAATTTGTTGTCGTCGCTACTCCTAAACGCCTTGTTGGATATTAACAAAACTTTGCAAAAGCATCGGTATGATGTCTAGTTGTGCATATCGCGCTGTCGTTCCGGTTTGCTGATTTTTGACAGAGTTATGGCCCTTTGCATTGTTCACTTTAAATTTGTTGGCACCGCTATTCCTCCTAAACGGCTTGATGCATTTTGCCGAAACTTTGCAGGAAGTATCATGTCACGCTTTCGGTCTGGTTCGCTGATTTTTGACGGAGTTATGTCCCTTTGAGTTTTTTACTTTAAATTTTTTTGTCGCCACTACTCCTAAATGGCTTGTTGGATATTGACAAAACTTTACAGAAGTATCGGTATGATGTCGTGCTTTCGTTCCGGTTCACTGATTTTTTATGGCCCTTTGAATTTTTTACTTTAAATATAATATTGTCGCCGCTACTCCTCCTAAATAGCTTTTACACCTCATCCCCGCCACGTGCTGTTATTTGGTGCACATGTCACCTCCACCACCCCATCCCACACCCAACAATCTTTTTTAACAATCTTTATGTTTTATCACACCGTTTTATTTTTTTGAAATGAGCTCTATGCTCAATTTTATAGTGGTGCCATACTGGAATACCGTGCTGTAGACAAATAACATGATACAGACACCGGACTGACCAGTCCTAGAATTACGACTTTATATGCTTGGGACTACTAGTACCATGAAGTGTTTGATATAATCCAGCCAGGGATTGAACCCACAAGACTAAGATTGCAATGAGGCCCTTTTAATATAATATAGGTTTTAAATTTTCAGAAGTATTAAAAACTATTATATTTAAAATGGTTTTTTTTTATACATTCATAAATTTATTTTGTCTTTTTTGGAGACATTAATTTATTTATAAATATACTATCTTTTCAGATCTATGTTCTTCGGGAACGGTTTAGGTGCCAACAGATGAAGTCAAATGAAAATGAGAACAGTTTTAAGATGGTTCGAGTCATCCTAAAGAGGTTTAGATGTATACATATAGTGCTATGTTTTTCAATGGTGTACATATTTGCCTTAACACGGAAGTGGATCAGTCATATAGTGTTAATTACCATTTTCCGACTGTCCCATACGTCTGTTTTAAATTTAAGTTTTACTCAGGACACCTCGAGCCGTAAAGCTTTTAAACTTCATACATGTTTGCATCTACAGGACAGCAGTAATTAAGTCGGTTTGAGGTTCCAGAAGATGATGTTGAACGAACAATGAGGACAATTTTGAGAGGGTTTGAGGCAGCTTACCGGCGCTTAGATGTGTAGATAAATGGAGCTAATTGTTATCCAGGGGTGCAGTGTATATTTTTTTAATAATTATGGTCTTTATTTAAAAAAACATTATTAATATAGGTCTCTGAGAAAACAAACAAATCAAAGATGTGTTTACCTGTTACTTTAGAATCAGACAGTGTTTTCAAATGTGTTTCACATGAAGCCTATAGTTTAGTTTTGAAGGACAATAATATTAGTTTTCATATTTATTATGCACAAATCATTATTTGAATCCTTGAAAGCAAATTGATTTTGCAAACACCTAAGTGGATTATATTGCATCCCTAACATTTTTCAACATATAGTAGAATAAAGAGGGAAAACACATAAAATGATGTGGGGTTAGTAAATTTGGGTGCTAATTTAACTGTTTTATTAACTACAAGGTTGCTGTGTGTCCCTTCAGTGTATATTCAATGTAAATAAGTGCTCAATATTATATTCAGTCTGTAAGTGTTTCTACCAAACTTTTTCATGTTAATAAAGTGAAATTTAATAGATGTTTCGTTTATAGTTTATTTTTTCAAATTGCATTTTGCATATCAGTTGTTTGTTTTATAGTTTAAATATTTCAATATAAAAATGCTTAGGTAACACTTTTCCAGTGTCAAATAGCTTTAAATTTCATTTCTGCCGTTTCACCAATATCACTTTTTAAGATTAAAAGTATGTAACATGTTATTTCCATGTACTGTTCAACATTTGCTGCTGAAATATAGTGATGTTATTTATTCTGTTAAATTTGAATCCTGTACAGGGGGACCTAGATTAAGTACATATAAACTTTATTGCCTTTATTACTGATTGTTTCTTATTGATCACATCCTTATGTATTCCATGCTCTAGCGGTCAAAGACCTGTAGTGCTTATCTTTGACCTGTAGTGCTTATCGTGGCGCATCATTTTGACTACATTTACGTTTCAATTTATATCTGCTCAAATGTTCACTAGCCCTCGGAGGACCCTTTATTGAAAAAGAAAGACGAAGCTTTTTAAATCCTTCATTTACGCAGCTTTCACAAAGATCTGCACAGAAGCTTTGTAATAGCTGCGTAAAAACTGCGTTTTACGCTAATACCGCCAGTTTTTACGCAGCTATTGCGAAGCTTTTACGCAGCTTTAACAAAGATCTGCATCAAAGCTTCGTTAATGCAGACCTGCGTAAAAGCTAGCGGTA
This sequence comes from Cyrtodaria siliqua, assembly GCA_037043455.1. Classification (NCBI taxonomy): domain Eukaryota; kingdom Metazoa; phylum Mollusca; class Bivalvia; order Adapedonta; family Hiatellidae; genus Cyrtodaria; species Cyrtodaria siliqua. Next base: position 143,341 of record JAWPHD010001986.1, on the reverse strand, counting down.
TTGGCACCTGCGTAAAAGCTGCGTTTAACGCAACTTTTACAGAGATCTGCGTAAAAGCTGCGTTTACGCAGACCTGCGTAATAGCTACGTAAAAGCTAGCGGTATTGGCACCTGCGTAAAAGCTGCGTTTTACGCAGCTTTTACAGAGATCTGCGTAAAAGTTGCGTTTATGCAGACCTGCGTAATAGCTACGTAAAAGCTAGCGGTATTGGCACCTGCGTTTTACGCAGCTTTTACAGAGATCTGCGTAAAAATTGCGTTTATGCAGACCTGCGTAATAGCTACGTAAAAGCTAGCGGTATTGGCACCTGCGTAAAAGCTGCGTTTTACGCAGCTTTTACATTAAAGGTAAATTATTATGTAGACCTTTGAAAACGCAGCTTTTGCGCAGCTTGTTTGTTAATGCTATGTTTTGCATCATTTTTGTAAAATCTGCGCAAAAGCTGCGTATACGAAGAAATACGCAGGTGCCAATACCGCTAGCTTTTACGTAGCTTTTACGTACGTTTTACGTAGCTTTTGAAATAATTTTAGCTACGCAAAACGTACGTATAAGGTAGCTTTTTTTGACAAGGGCAGAAGACTTTTTGTAGCGGATGTGGGAAAATTCAATTGCCTGGATTATGTATACTAGGTCACGACAGTTATATGGCGGTTCCTATTACCGTCTTCGCGGCGACTGAACATAATATTCAATTAGTAATTATACTGGAAATTATAATTTTCTTTTTAATTAGTCTTTCTTTTTGAACAAATTTTACTATTCTGATGTTTATTATTACAGCGATGGGTTCTTTAGTAGAAATAATCAGAAAAAATGGTGAAGAATTCCGGGTCATAAACCCGTTAGGCCAAAAATAAAATTATGTTTGTTTCTCCTTCCCGACCGACCCACCGAAATTGCCGCGACCCGAATTATTTTTTCGACACTGGCGAAAAAAAATTATTTTTTTTTTTTTTTTTTTTTTTTTTTTTTTTGTCTTAAATGTGTCTTATAGGTAGCATGTATTCCAGTTTTGATCTCAAATAAAAGAAATGAAATAAAAAAAAAATTTTACCTACCTACCTACCCAACCCTTTTTTGCATGGGTCGGGAAGGGGAAACAAACATAATTTTATTTTTGGCCTTATAAGTGCCGCCTTGTTAAAAGATACATACATGGCTAAGGATTATGGGTATTTAGTATTTATGTCGGTAGGAAAACTGTTGACTTTAGGACAACAAAAACGATCAAAACTTTTGATTAAATGCATTAAAAGTTTGAAATGTGTATTTGTTTCGAAATTTATTCATTGTATTAATTTTATCAATAGTCCGTTCGGACTATAAGTTTAGGGTTTTTTTATAGTCCGAACAAAATTTTTATAGCCTCGGTCTCGGACTATTCGTTTAATTCACAGACTGTTTCTTATCGAAGAGAAAAGAAAACACAACCCTAATAGCAGGATAATGTAGTTTTATGTCAATAATAAAGCCTATATATCAAAGTTGTGACAAACTGCCGACACGAAGCCAGGCATATTATTCAAACTTCTTATTGTTTCAACGTGTGTATAACACATTTTAATTACTTTATTGCAAGTGTTTTCATAGTTCACAATACACATGGGAGTATTTTGTCTCGATGATCTTAAAATGAAGTAAAATTGATTTTGGGAATTTTTTTTAAGCGGGCCTGACGGGCTCCTTGTCTGCCAAATGAGACAGGCCCGGAATGGATTTCGAGGAGCCCAGGGCTATCCTACTTTTCGAGCACTGGGACATACAGACGGACAGACAAAGGCAGTACTTAACATGCCCCCTCCAATTGCGTGGCAGAGCACAACAAGTTCCATCGTTAATAATTTGTTTTGTTGTAACTATTCTTACCGTTTTAGCAGTGGTAAGGCAGGCCCAGGTCAGTTTCCTGTCTTCTTTCTTTATGGGTTTTCTATAACTACTGAAAAAGATAGCAAAATCCTGTGTCAGATTGCTTTAACAGCCAAAATCTAAGTGGTAACAGTTATGGTCTTTAACGTAAGGGTTATCTAATGATGAGAAAAATATGTGCAATACAAAGTTTCAACACTGTAGGTTTGTCTGTAATTTTGTTCATGTTTTTTCCCTTCCGCACTTAGACGCCATTTTAGTACGAGACACCCTCATTTAATACGAAAATACATTGTCAGGCATCTACACCTAATTGATGAGATTATCGAAAGACTGTGCTACGGTCTGAATGAAACAAAATAGAATAGTATTTTCTACGAAGTACTTACAGAAACGCTTTGGCGATCAATATCATTGTATGTTTACACCAGACGAATATTTCGCTATACAAATACGAGAATACGCATGCATTTGATAAACAATGGGTATTCATGATTTCTTTTGCGTTTCTGTACGCACTGATTTCATTTTAAATTGTGTTTTTTATGACTTTTAATTCTGTATTTACGCAACTACGCTGCTTCTCTGTTGCTTTGTCAACATCAATGGAATACGCTTACAGAAGGCACTTTTCTCAATACTTTAAATGTTTAATTTAATATTTCAAATTTTTGTATCCTTCTAATTGGGAAAATATGCATTATAATTGGGATTTTTTTCCTAGGGGAAACCACTGATATTCAGCAGTAAAAACTGCAAAAAAAATCACTGATAGCACAGAATAAATATTTAGGCAGAATATAGTTAATTAATTATACAAAAAACAACATTGATTCGTCCATGAAGTTACTGTTATGATCTGAGTCTTTCCGTTTACATTTACTCCAATTTTAACAAAATACAAAATAAAAAACAATTCAGAAAATATTTCATTAAATACTCTCAAACACATAAATGATTTTAAGGGTTTTGTGTTTACATCTAAGGGAGACCTAATCCAAGCCTTCTCTGACCCTAAAAGCCTTCTGTTTTGCCTTTGTTTTTTGTGGCTTTTTAGGGTCAGAGGAACTCCTGTAGTGACAACCGGGGATTACTAAAAACACAGTCATGCATTTTCAACGATGGTTGCGGCATCGGGTTGATTTTTTACAATAATTTAGCTTAACAGATCAATCAATTAATGTTTATTATACCAAGTTGCAATGATAAAACTGCACCTTTATCGACTGTAGTGACACAATAAAACATAAGTTTATGTTTTGAAGTACACTTTTATTTACTATATCCGCCATATTGTCATTTCGCATATTAATTAAATTCCCGTGATATTTTCGCACGAGGTGAAGACATTCATATTCCCCTCATCAAATAAGTCCACCCACTATCAACTGACAACATCAGTGATTTTTGGAATGGAACAATCTCTCCTCTGAGCATAATTAGGGTCTAAATTTTAAAGATAAACAATTGGATATCAGAGAATTGTGAGTACCAAAAACAAAAGTTGGTCGATTTTTGAAATTGTTTGAATTTTGCGGGAAATATTTATCTAGGCTAGCGCTAGGATTTTAAACCCTTTAGTCAAATCTGGCTAAAGCCCTAAAAAATCCTTTAGCCAGACTTTTGCTGAGATATTTTGGAACTTTACTTGAAACCTCGCGTTTGCCTACACATCAATAGTATTTAGAGTATGCTTTATTAACATACAGGGTTTCAATATTTCCATATCACATGCATGCTGCATTCTGCTTTAGTGCCTATAATAGTAGAATTTCAGTTGTACAATATTCAAAACTTTTGAAAAGTTGTATATAATTTAATGTAATTTAATTGTTTAAAACTTATCGACTGAAATCAGTGATTTTTTTGGTAGTTTTTTTTTATACCGAATAGCGGCGGTTTCCCCTTCCAACAAATTCCCAATTTAAGGAGGTTGGCTAGGAAAGGACGTAGTGATGAGATTTTTTTTAAATTCATATTTAAAGCTTCTTTGGTATAATTTACAGGGATCAAAATGGGATGCGAGGTAGTACTGGTTTTTACGGACCAGTGGACCTTAAGGGGTACTGGTCCATGTCAATCAGTACTGGTCCGTATAATAAATATCCATAAAATCAGAACAAAAATCATTCTAACATATATTAAGCCATTTTATTATACAATTCACCATTCGTGTATATTATCTACTTGACTAGAAAACAGTCTAGGAAGTGACCGACGAAAATGTGTGACATTCAGAAACACGTGTGGCGTTACTTTGTCACTCGCGACCACTGGTGTAAATCGACTATTTTCTCTGATAAAACATACTAAAACACGCAGAGGTAACCTCAGTAAGGTTCACAATCGTCCTACATTGTCTTTTATTTGCATTTAGACACGAGAAAGTAAAAATCTCTTACATGCTAAGCCTTTGACCGCACACATATCTATGAAAACAAATGGGCGCCGCCATTTTGATTTGCCCTCATTTATAAGATGCGTAGCGATTGGTTCACAGCCAGCGTTTCCTGCCAATCACAAGTGATCACTTCCTAGACTATTTTCTAGTCAAGTACGAGAGCCGTGTCTCCCAAATTTATTATTTTCTGTCACCTTTTAAACATCTCAGTGAACGAAATGGATTTTCAGATGCTTTTGTCCTTTTGTTGTATGTATGCACGGTGTGTATTTGACGATGTTGGGTAGACTACAGCAGATTACAGCACTCGCAAATACGGACTAGTGCACCTGTATGTGTACTCGCCCATAGCGTTCCCTGAATTTAGATTCATAATAATCAAAAAAAAGCTAGGTCACCACACTTTTTTCCCCACTAGACATCATTGAAGAAGGCACATATTTCTAACTTCAAAATTTCACTATAAAGAGGAAAAATATAGTCATTGAACATTTTCACAACTGTTTTCATAACATTATGTTTATTGAAAATCAACAATCAATTTTCGATTGCATATATACATATCATTCAAATCATACAAAAACAACTGTAATCCTCATTCGTCTTTTTACTTTAAAAAGCAAACATATATGGACCGTACCCCACCCACTTTTGTTTTTACCGAAAAATTAATTCAAGGTAAAAAACGATGTTCTAAAGATCAACTTTTTTTAAAACATGTATATGTAAAGGTCCTATGACATTTCTTTCAAAACAAGTAAAAAATTATTTAGTTCACCAGGCTTCTAATTTTTATTAAAAATTCTTTAAATTACACCCATTTTGGAGTTATTTTGACATTTTCAATGTAAAATACTGTACAGACAATATGGACATGGAGATCAAAAATAAAATTAGCTCAGTATCTCTTTTATATATGTATTCCACTACTGAAAAACAAAAATCTGATTTATTCTATAGCAAAAGGATAAATTCTACTCAGAGCTACCCATACCCACTATTTTGTTGACAACAAAAAATGATCACAACTGAGGGAAAAAATCTAAGTATGACCTTGACCTTGGAGCCATGGACCTGGATTTGTGCACGACACCTCATTTGGTTGTGGTGAGCACTTGTGCCAAGTTATTTGAAAATCCGGCCAGGTATGCAAAAGTTACTGACCGGACACAATTTGACCTTTGACCTCTAAATGTGACCTTGACCTTGGGGCCACAGACCTGGATTTTGTGTGCGACACATCGTCTTGTTGTGTTGAGCACTTGTGCCTAGTTATTTGAAAATCCGTCTATGAATGCCAGAGTTATTGATCGGATACAATTTGACTTTTGACCTCCAAGTGTGACCTTAATCTTGAAGACCTGGGTTTTGCGCGCCACACATCGTCTTGTTTTGTTGATCACTTGTGCCAAGTAATTTAAAAATCCCTGCAGGGGTTGTGACGTTACGGTCCGGACACGAAATTGCGTACCTGTTTTTGACATATGAACTGCAAGTGTGACCTTGACCTTTGAGGTACGGACCTGGGTTTTGAGCGTGACACATCGTCTTGTTATGGTGATCACTTGAGCAAAGTTATTTAAAAATACCTGCAGGGGTTGTAAAGTTACGGTCCGGACACGAACTTCGGAATGACGGACAGCCAGAATCCGGACGGACAGTGCGATTACTATATGCACCGAAAACATTTCGGGGGCATAAAAAATAAAATGTTTAGACTTGAAGATGTCAAAACTTGCCCAGCCAACATCCTTAAAGCTATTTTCCAGATTAGAATGATACACAAATTTGAAATATTAATTTAACACTTAAAGTATTGGGAAAAGTGCTTGCCATAAGCGTATTCCATTGTAATTTCCGCTAAAACCAATCGTCGTACAACCAGGTTGGGGTAAAGCTGTACTGTACCTCGATAAAAATAATCATTATGCTGAATAGTTAGTTCATAATCTAGAACAGTCGCCGCTTTTACCCCCATCTGTACAACAACCTCATAGTCGCGCACAGGGACCTACCGGTACTATCCAATGGGCATCTCGCTTTTATATTTTGTCACCTGAGGATCAATCGAACGCTTTATCGTAGCATAGTATTATACAATACAATGATGAAAGGCGTTCTTTAACCAAGACTTTCTTTGATATCAACAATTGCCAAAGCTTAGCGAGAATCAGATTGCGATGGCTGATGACGAACCCGACCAAGGTGACTCATACAGTGACACACAGCTTCGTCAGAAATTTATAAGAGTGAATCTGAGTCGAATGTCCTTTGAATTCCACTGAATCATGTGATCCTCCATCTTTTCTTAAGACCAAGGGGTATGAGGAGAAGACTCAGTGCATTGTCCCAGACCAACGCACATTTGCCATTGTAAAATATGATGCCTTACATTATATCCATGGATGTACAGTATAAGTCTACAACTAAAGGTGGATATATGTGCAAGTACTGTGAGCTCTTTAGTGTTTGGGAAATTTCAATATGTACATTCTTTTTATGTAGACAATACTAATTATTGAATTCAGAAAATTTCCCAATTTTGTAAAAATGCCACTAAATTTTCTCAATTGAAAAGGTAGAGGTACCTTTGAAAAAAGGTAAAAAAAACACTGGAAATTTTAAAAAGCATATAATAAGAAACTATAAAAAGACAGACTCTCTTGTCACCATGTATTAGATCATTTATTAGTTATATTAAATATATTTCAATATGCTAATATTCATAAAAAAATATTTATAACACAGACAAAAATGTAAGGCTAAGCAGTGCTCAAGAAATAGGATAGCCCGACGCCCAGGGCTCCTCGAAATCCATTCCGGGCCTGTCTCATTTTGCAGACGAGGAGCCCGTCGGACCTGTCTTAAAAAAAAACAAAAAAAAAACAACAGTTTAACTGGATCTCAAGCTCAAGTTCCTCAAGACAAAATACTCCCATGTGTATTGTGAACTGTGAAAACACTTGCAATAAAGTAATTAAAATGTGTTATACACACATTGAAACAATAAGAAGTTTGAATATTTTGCCTGGCTTCGTGTCGGCAGTTTGTCAAAACTTTGAGGTCGACAATTGTTGACATGAAACTCATTATTCTGCTATTAGGGTTGTGTTTCTTTCCTTTGTGATAATACCGTTTTTGTCATTAAAAACACACTAAAGCATGAAAATAGTTCCTTATTGATGGAATTTCGATTGAATGTGGAGTGTTCCGGCCGTAAATGTGCGGTTATAAACGGTTATAAATTACTACGTAATATTCTATTCTAACATATTTTAAACGAAATGATAAATAAGTCCGCGTAAAGTGGTAGCAGAAAGAAAAATATAGTCAGAGGAGGTTCTGAGCTTGATTAATACATACGTAGCAAAATTAATGTGTGCTATAAAAGTGAATAAAGACACATTTCCAATAAGAAAAAAATATTGGACCTTTCCATTTTAAATCAGGGCCTGTCCATTTCAAATCAGGGCCTGTCCATTTTCAGAAGCAACAAGCCCTGGGCCTGTCTCTTAAAATAATTTTCTTTGAGCACTGCTAAGCTGAGGAAGGCACATAAAACAGGTTCATCTATCAGGGGTTCCAAAGAAGCTAGAAAGATCGCGTTGCATTGTGAGACAAAATTCAGAAATACTACATACACCATGACTAGTATGTTTAGAATAAGTAATAAAAGCCACAGGGCTTCCACTAAGCTTCAAATTTAGGAAGTTCAAACTTCCTGTGTATCAAATTTGGAAGTTCATGGGGAAAAGTTAGGAAGTTCCAGTGTTTGGGCATGGCATTCATACTCAGTCTTTGAGTCAGTGATTCCGCATGGTGGTGAGGGAAACAACACATCTAAATTGTTAAAAAGAAAAAAAGGATATTTATAATCATCTATATGTTTATAAAAAAAAATATTTAATGACATCATTACATAAACGGTTTCAAACTAAAAATACTTAATTTGCCTTTGCGTGCCATACCCCACCCACAAGTTTTATACAGTGAATTACATTTTGCAAACAGTTTTCAATTTATCAGTCCAGGAAAGCTTTTAAATTGGCATACATTAATGAAAGGTATGTAAAACTGTCAAGTGTAGGAATAAATGTAACAGACTCTTTAATTTATTATCAAAGCAATCGATTGTTTTCGCGAAGAGTTCTTTCCCCTAGGTTAGAACTTATTAAATATTGTTTGTCTATCAGTACTTCGTTTCTATTTGTAACTTTGATAAATACATAGAAAAATTACACAAAGATATAAAATAAATAGCCTAAAAAGTATAATCTGTTTGTGTAAGGAGATTCAACTTTGTGGTTAATGAATATAAATTAAGCAATTTGGCATTGAGATTATACTGCTACTTTCATTTTGTGAAATGCACGGCTTGGCCAATTATCTAATTAACTCTCTCTCCTCTCACCAGCCATGCGTGTGACCCTTGATAAAAACTGGACAAAACCGATTTTACCTGTCAATTACAGGCTCCACTGAGTTTTAATTGCTTTACAACTTGCTACGTCGGCAGTCTCAAATGAAATTAGATTAGATGGGCGGGGCTATAATCGGTAATTTACAGATTATGGGACGTCCGTAGTAAAGAATCGCGGCGTACTTTTAAGTTTTTGGAAGTACACTGTACGCCTTTGATGTTAATTTTCGCCGTACAACTACGATTTTTGGACGTAATTTACGGCTGTACGCCCGTTAACGGAAGCCCTGAAGCCACATTCTAAAATTGTACTAATATTTTAAGTAATCGCACCTTGTTTTGTATTGTTACATGTTCATGTTTATTGAACAATCAAATATAAAATTTCGCAATTTACAGAGAGCCGATCAAACACGTTCACACTTGCCGTTATTGTTCCAGTTTACGCTACTATGTGTACAAGTAATTAGTGGGCAGTCAACACTAACCAGTGATCGCTAAGTTCAAAAAGACCAGCGATCTTTAGACAGTGCATATTAACTTGTTAAATAGATTGTGAAGCTTTCTGTTTTGATCAGCCACTTTATTTGATGTTTTACCCGGCTCGATAATGCAATTAAGTATATAGATAATATTATTCAGCATAGGGACACAAACTGGTTTATTGATAGGGAGAGGCGGGTCAGTGGGCGGCGTTTATCGCACACACAACAATTTGACAGCGGGTTTCAATTAACACTACGATAATTAGTTATCGGTCCGAATTGATTGTCGCTAATTAGCTAACAACACCCAGCGGGATGTTGGCTTATAAACAGTTAAAAGACTTCGTGTATTAGAATTCAGGATTTTCTAAGATATTTTAGACGAAATCTGTCAGAAATTTGGATTTGCCAGACCAGCGATGTCTGGCAAATTTGCTATGTATTTCTTACGATTTTCATTCGCCAGTTTGTGTTACTTTTCGTCTATGGCGATTAACATGAGCCTACTTTATCGGCGCACCGATCACAATCCTGTGACATTTGACCTGAATATTAAATAACAAATGTTGGAAATTTAATATTTTTTAACTTCGTCTAAAAAAAATTATCGTTACAACTTTATTAAGATTAATATAACAAATATTTCGGTCCAAATAGGTAAATAAATATATTGATAATCGCTTTAGATGCTTGAAATGTTAATTCAATTCATACTTTCTTAAATATATTTACTTAAAACCAAGGTTGTAGTTCCTCTCCCAGGAGATGTGTTTTTACTATAGGAACTCTCTGACCGTACACAGCCAGATGAAATATCAAAATCGTAAAAGGGGCTAGTACGGTCAGACAAACGCTCTGATTAAGGGAGACCATCCACAAAGTTATGATTACCTTCTGTACCTTTTTACTATCACATGACCGTAGCAAATGTCACAGATACAAATTATTGGAGTAAGGTAATAAGTATAAAATTGTTCTAAAATAGAAGAGAATCAATCAATTTAAAAGTTAAGTAAAGTTTTCACTATAATATTCATAACTTTCACATGACATAATCAAAATAATCTGACCAATCAGTGATCAATAAATTAAAATACCTCCTCATTTTGGTAGGGGGTAAATCGGTGTTTATCGTTGATGCTCAACTGACTTTAGCATTTTATAAAACTAATTTGTAGTGATAATTGTTATGATATTGTGTATACTATCTTCATGTACTCGTAGAGGACTGCAGAGCATTGCTCTCACTGTTGTAACTTGATAAATGATGGTAGATATGCATGCCTGTATATACATGTACTGTGTATATTGTTTAGTCTTATTAAAATAACCAGCAGAAACAGACGTGTGTTCCTCTTTGATAGCATCCTAACACGAAACACAACATGGTGTCAGAAGTGGGATTTAAATATTTCAATCAACGATTATAAAAAGATCTTGAGTGGATTATTAGAAATTGGACATATTAATATAATAAATTAATTCGTGAAAAACCAATAACATCAAAATGGATTTATCTGAAATTCCGCAGCCAAAAATGGACTTTGATGATTCAAATCTTCCAGAGGCTTGGAAAAAGTTTCAGCAGCATGTGGAGCTAATTTTCAACGATCCACTCAAAGGGAAAGATGAAGCCACCAGATTTTCATACTTGCTCTTGTGGGTTGGCGAAAAAGGGCGAGACATATACAATACGTGGGTATTGTCCGAAGACGACAAAAAGTCTATTACTGTGCATTACAAACGTTACAAAACGTATGTCAAGCCAAAGCTTAATCTAGTATTCGCTAGGTTTAAGTTTAACAACGAGCTCCAAGGAAACGAATGCATTGAACAATATGTCACCAAAGTAAAGTTGTTGGCTAAGGACTGCAATTTCAAGGACCAAGATGATATGATACGCGACAGGATAGTATTTGGGTTTCGTCCTCCAAAATATGAGAAAAACTCATCAACGTTGGAGCTAACCTGAAACTAGAAAAAGCGTTGCAATATCTCAAAGTTTTGAATATGCACAAGAGCAACTGAAGACCATGAGCAAAATGGCAGCCCAAAATGTTGGTGCAGTTCGACATAAACCGAAGCAGCAAAAACGGCAACAACGATATGGTACTGGGACCCCTCAGCAAAAGTCTATCAACAAACTGGCAAGGAATCCATTAATGAGGGAGTCAAGCTCAACATCATAATGTGGGAACTGATGATATTCACATTCAAAACGTCATGTATGCCCCGCAAAAGAAAAGAAATGTGACAAATGCAAAAAGCTTAATCACTTCGACAAGGTTTGCAGATCAAAAACAGTGCATTATTTAAGTTCTAATGTGCAATGTGTTCAATTACAAGATAGTTATTTTGTTGATTCTGTACATAAATCAAAGGTTAGAGATGGCCAGGCTTTCGCAAATGTCAAGGTAGGTCCTGCTTCTTTCGCAATAGAATTTAAGCTTCACACAGGCAGCCAAGTTAACATTATTCCCAAGCATATGTATGACAAACTTAGGTTGTACCACCCAAGAAAACCCACTTCCCGGGGAAACTTCCCCTAGTGGCATTGGTTTAAGACAGTTTGATAAGAACGTAAAATCTGCATCATCGCCCTATATAATACTCCTGTTTTAGCCTCTAGGGAGTATTAGAGATGGGCAAATCCTACACCGGTAATAGGAGTATGGGAGTATTAGTTCGGCCGTTTGAAATGCGTACAATGCATGCAGTTGAACGTCACAGCGTTAAGTTTATTTATTTCAATTACGGAATGAATACAATTATAGAATATAATAGAATAAATCAAGCGTCTGACTGACCAGTGAAGTAATAAGAGAGTGAATAGGTACATAATCGAATCCCGTATGGCTAAAACGAGAAAGATAAGCGTCTCTGTACATGATCAGAAATGTCATCGTGATCGCTGGACGCTCTTTAAATTCGCTAAGAACTGTGACAGGTGCGCGGTTAACGCTATGAATCCAATGTTTTGGATATAGCGGAATGGGTTTATTGTACAGGTAATCAGATTAGCGTTAATCTGATTGTAAATAAGATGAAATTGTTACACCTTCGTTGCTATTTTGACGTTTAACTTCTATACCATCTATACATACACATACTCTTTCAAGGTTATTAAAATCAGAGTTTATTATTATCAAATGTTGGTTAGCGGTTGGTGATGATGATGATTTGGAGGTCTGGATGTGTTTGCGGTCATATATGGCAGAAAGTAAGCCATTTTTAGGTGAACATTATCATTTACTGAAAGGAAGAAATTATTATTAAGTCTAATTATTGATTTTTTTTGATTTTTTATTTTTATAAAATACTAACATCCGTGTAGGTGGAACTTTTAAATATCTTGTAACAAAGTAACTCGCAAGACCGAATAAGATAATGCTGTATATAAAAAAAAATCACATGAGAAATGTAATTAAAACGCGTAAGTTGAGTTGGGTTTTAGCAGTGTAGATACATAAGTTTAGCATTGGTTATATTTTCCTAATATTGTCGTATTAAAACGGCGTAATATAATTGTTTAACTAAAATATTTTTTAAATAAAAATGAAACATTTAACAGACATACGCGTTTTTTTTATATTTTTTTTTTTTTGACCAATCTGAATGAACATAATCAACTTTCGAATGCGTTTAGTTTCACTGATAAATGCACAATATAAATAAAATTAAAAAATATTACACAATTATTGTGTATATATCTGAATGTCAACACACCACGGGTGGCCAGTGTTTGTGATTTATAGCCTCTTTGTTCTAACCAAATATCCTGCTTAGGACAGCCAGTTAGGGTACATTAGGTACCCCGTTGCTAATTTGTTGTTGGTATGTACCCCGTGGTTAATTGGCTGTTATGATTGGGGAAACCTTTATATCTTTTGATCGCAATAAACAACCTGTCATGAATCCAACATTAGCGACTCTTCAGTTAATTGTTTTTTTTTGCATGGTTATATATCTATGTAGGTCATATGAGCTATGAAACCTTATAGTAAAAATTACCTTCTCCAGGACGCTTACAGGGCTGTACAAGTCCTATAGCCCGACGCCCGGGACTAGTCCAAAACCAAAGTCGGGCGTGTCACTTTTTCAAAGATTTCAGTCCCGGACTAGTCCAATTTTAAAAAAAGAGAAAGTCGGGCGTGTCACTGTTTGAAAGATTTCAGTCCCAGATTTGTCAAATTTACAATGTCGGCCACCTGTCATAAAACAACCCCAGCACACTTCTTAACGTAATCCTTTAATTGCACTCGCTTATGTAATGCAATTAGCATCCACAGCGGCTATCATCCAATACTCAGGGCAATTTTATCAACAATCAACCATGCCGAAAGTCCAGCCTCCAAATTACTTAAATTGACAGTGGGCATTGTCGACATTATCCAATCAATTGACCCGATTTTTTTTAATCCAGACCCGCTAGCCAATGAAACGACCAATGTAAATCACATGTTCGTCACGTGATTACCTGTTTGTCACGTGGTGAGCTGAAAATGGCGATACACTGAAACAATAACACTAACACGTTGATTAATTCGCAATAAGGCCGATTTGTCGGCAATCTTTCGATGAGTAAAGAAACTCAGGACGTTAGATAATGGAAGCATGTTTGATATGAAACGGTAGGTGTGATCTTTTATTGTTTCTCAGTGTATTGTTGAGCGTAATTGTAACAGACTTGAAAGGCGGATGGGGTAACGGTTTGTGCATAGTTAGTGTACTAATTACGTTAGAAGAATTGAGTTGTCAAACAAATAAAATAAAAACAAAACGAACTGATACACATAATCACGTTCGGCAGTGCTAACGTTTACATTTCAAAAATGAGTTTGTTGTTTTTTTTCAGTGTTAAAAATAAGGAAAATTTTCAGAGTGAAAGTGAAAGTAAAAATAAAAAGAGGAAAAATGTAGAATGCCAATCAAAAAGTCAAAATCATCTGGTGTAGTGGACAAAAACATAAAAATAAAATGTTTATGTTGATTCACATGTTATTTATTTTTTGCATTAGGTAAAATGGTAATAAAGTTAAGAATCTCATCTGTAGCCCCTTACCTATATAAAGTTATGACTTTTTTCTTTCCATTAAATGATTATCTGAACTGTAATATGAAACTCAATATCTATATTGAAATTTAAAAATGCAAATGTGATTCTTACTATTGCTACTGTTTCACCCAATGGCAGAGTTACAATCTATACCACTGAAACATACATTAATTGTCTGAAGAGTAAATAAGGATTGTTTCCTTTACTGTGTGTAATGAATTGTAATGAGTATGCAAGACGCAGTTTTAACATATTGAGAAATCGAAAAAATTCAGGACTTGTGTCCATTTTTTGGGACTATTCACAATTTATTTGGGACTAGTCACTTTTGACAGGGTGACTAGTCCAGGACTAGTTGCTAAAAAAAATATTTGTACAGCCCTGGCTTATGGTGAAATGCATTCGAAAGCGCTTATTAAATTGATACAGACATTAAACGTTGACATTCGTCTCCTATAATTATGTTAGAATGGTGTTTACAATTCATGTTTTATGTATGAAATAATGTATATATGTATGCATTCTTGATTGTAAACAATGAGACGCAAATAAACTATAAAACTTTCGTTGGAAAGGATATTTAATTACGCAAAAGAGCACCAACAATGATCGGTTGACTAAGAGTCTTTAAAACATAATTAAAGCATTTACATAAACATAAAGTGTACTACTACATTCTTCAATCATATTTCTCGACAGCGAGTTGTTTTTATTCGAGGAATTAACTAAAATTACAAAATGTATAGCGAAGTCCAACAAGATGGCATTTCATCGGCGTTGGCTAGAATCGGGATGTATGGCCATTTTGGGCGAAATTAAGGTTGTTGCATAATAAAAAGTGCACCGCTACATTCTTCAATCATATTCAGTGCCCCAGATAAGCAGCATATCTGTGTATTTCACTCAATTAAAATTGCCAAATACCCAATTAATTTCTCTGACATGCGTACCAGATACGCAAGCAATTTCCTTTTCACTCAAACATTTTAATATTCAAGCGTATCGACAGTCAAAGTGTTCAAATGACTAATGTTTTCGTGCATATTCTAGGCGCTTTCTTGTTTACTTTTGAAAGCATTTGCGTTGTGCAGACGATTAAAATGTCAAAACGGGGACGTAAACCGACAAGCGAGTTACCGTTAAGAAATAATCCCACTATCCTTAACTTTTTTCAAGCCAAAAATGACCCTTTACCGACGCAATAGTAAAGAGCATCCTTTCTGACATATTATTTCAATCTGATGAAGCCGTCGAAAGTCCCTGGTTGCAGATAAAACATGACGGTAACAAGGTGACAATTAAAACCTACGAATTGTGGAAAAAATAATTCCCGTGGTTGGATGTTGTAGATTCAGCAAACAATGTAGAAAAATGTCTTAGGTGTATATATTGTACAAAATACAAACTGAAAAATGTTTGGTCTGATGATGGCACAACAAATGTGCAGAAATCCTCGGTAGAAAGACACGGTGTCTCCAAGGACCATATTCAGGTGCCGAAAAGTTGTTTTTAAATGATAATGTGTGTTTCTATGGAAATTAATCATCAATAATGATTAATCATTGACAAACCACTGCCATGAATAACAATTCAATAAAGCTCACATAAAGACGGGTAAGTTACTTTGCTTGTTTTACATTTGATCCCCAAATCACCCTATTATTTTTGAAAATTTGAAATTCACTCAATCAATTTTAATTTCATAGTGAAATACCCAATAGGTCCAAAAGTTATCTGGGGCACTGCATATTTCTAGACAGCGAGCTGTTTATTTTCGAGGAAATAACTAAAATAAAAAAAATTATAGCGAAGTCCAACACTTACAGGATGGCATTCCATCGACGTTGGCTAGACTCGGCCATGTTGGTCGAGATCTGTGCAGTCTTCAAGACAAATTATTAGATAAAATTAAGGGTTTTGTATAATAAAACGTATACCACTACATTCTTCAATCATAGTTCTCGACAGCGAGCTGTTTATTTTTGAGAAATTAACTTAAACAAAAAAATGTATAGCGGATTTGCGCCATCTCCACATCTCTGTTTAACAAAACTTCAACCAACATGGCCGACCAACAGTATGTGAAATTCATTTTATATCAATCAATTCACTGTAAAATAACGTAAAAATACCAAACATATCAAAATCAACAATAAGTAATATAACAACAAACATTTTCTGCGAACTATGATGACTTGTTAATCCAAAACGGTCGAATAATTTACAATTTCACGGAGCGGAGCACTTCACCGATAGAAACAAAATGGCGGATGTTCAGAAAATTTTACCGCTAAATCGAGATTCCTTCCACTTCTCGAAGCCATACGAGATTTCAGTCAGCTTCGCAATATCTCCATTAGTGGTCACCATTCACCTCTTATTACTTCACTGGACTGACTGAGATTTTGAAATAGCCTGGAATATGCGTAAATTTAACCTCAGAACTAATAGCCCCATTAGGGAGTAAAACAGGATAATGGCGGGGATACCCACTCCCGCACCCTCCCCCAGGGCGTATTCTCCAAAAGGCTGTGGCTACGCCCCTGACTGAATATGCTGACTTCTCGAAAATATGTAAATATAAGTGGCAGCAGTCACGTGACCGCTTCGGTCCGAGAACTTTCAAGAGATATTTTCGCGCCAAGTCCCGTTTCTTTCAAAATAATTGTATTCCATGACGCACTACATACTAATGATTACTTCCTTAACAATCAGTAACAACATATCAAAATACCTACATTCCTTCTCTGCGACATCGATGCAGATTTCTTGAAATGAAGCTCGCTTTTTTTTTCCACAAAATATATTACAAATGGCGTTACGTTATCGGAAGGGGAATAACTCTGCCTACAGTTTCGCGCCGCTATTAAAATATATCCTAGCCAGAAGTTCTTTCGGGAGGGAGGTTTTAAAAAAAAATGTTTCTAAAAAAAAAAATTTGGATAACATAATCTTCAACCTATCGAAATCCTTAAATGAACAATAAATGATCTTAAAATGAAGAATTATGACCTATTATCGACCATTATCTTGTCTGCCGTGCACGTTTTGTCGCCGAGATCGATAGTTTCATCGATTACGTCCCTTATTTATCAGTACTCTGAGGGAGAAGGGAGAAAAGGAGAGGGAGAAGGGAGAAAAGGAGAGAGAGAAGGGAGATAGGGGAGGGAGAATTGAGAAAACGGGAAGGGAGGAGGGAGTAGATACCCACCCCACCACTGTTTAAGATTCATGTAATGTACGAAATTATAGAACTAACATATGTCTAACTATGATTACACAGAATTTGCAATAGAAGGAACAATAAATAGTGAGATAATTCCATATACAATTTATAAAAAAAAAAATCTGTGAGTTTTTTTGTGTTTTTTTCAACTATCGACGCTAGATTAAAAAAATCAAGATTATTCTGTGTCCCTTTCATATTTATTTAATATACTACGTTTTCTGTTTATATTTGTTCTTCATTTGCTTTACTCTTAACTTTATATTGTTTCATTGTCCTTCCAATTCTGCCGATACTAGTTTTGGATGAAGATGTATTGTTAAACAGGTCATAAAGTTTATGAAAGACATTTCATGTTGAGTCTTTCACCGGGGCACTGTTTTATTAAACATATTACGATGAGTCTTACATTCGTTTATGTTTTTCACCTAAGCATTCAACGCAGACAATTATGTGTGCATGTAGTGCAGAAATATCACATGTATAAGAAAATGAAATGAAATCACGCTTATTTGAAAAGCAAAATTTATAGTGAAGCATTTAAAAAATTGATTTACGATCAAAATGGTCGTAATTTGTTT
This sequence comes from Cyrtodaria siliqua, assembly GCA_037043455.1. NCBI lineage: Eukaryota > Metazoa > Mollusca > Bivalvia > Adapedonta > Hiatellidae > Cyrtodaria > Cyrtodaria siliqua. The sequence goes on along the minus strand of JAWPHD010001986.1, from coordinate 125,302 downwards.
CATAAAATGGGGCCCAGATACCCAGGAACATGTTATTGAGGCCTTTAATGACACCTCTCGGTATCTGGATGATATATTAAACATTGACAAGAAATATAAAAAGTTCGGACAGGGAAAGTAGCATTCAAGGAGGACAGTCAACCACAAAACACAGAAACAAATACGCAAACATACAAACAAGAAGGCAAACGTAATAATAAATACAAACGACATCACAAACACAAAAGGATTGACAATAGGGCTACCGCCTTGGAACGGTCAGTGGCAAAGTAGGCCACTGGGGGGGGGGGGGGGGGTTAAACCGGTTGTAGGGTGCACTAAACCTCACACTTACCCTACTGTCATCCCATTAAAACAGGACAGGGTAAATAAAGAAATCCCCGCCATAATCTAATCTCTAACCAACAAGGCAGCATCAATAGGCATAAAAGTAAAACACAAATATGCTCGTGTAAATATAATACAAAAAAACAATAGCCTAGAAAGTCACAATGAAGGTACTCAATGACTTGGCAGAAGCCAGAGCAACAAGAGAATAAACCATTAAATATACCCCAAAGAACTTCAACTTAACAAAGCGAATATTGCTGATACTAACGCGTCTTTTCTCTATTTACATCTCTCCATTGGAAATGGTGAAATACTTAGCAAAATTTATGACAAGAGAGATCATTTTAATTTTGATACTGTTAATACGTTCCCCGAGCAACATTATTTCACTGAAATCTGAATTTTTAATTGTTCTCTTCATTGTTTTTGTGAGGTGTATCACATCGGCGGATCTTTCCATTTGCCTATCACACTGCTGTAGTTGAGCATCTCTTGCCCCCACAAAACAATGACTGTCCCCATCTGTGGTCATGTTGTTTATTGTTACAGGGTTGTCGCCGGTGAGAATTGATGCCATACATGCATTTGCTTCTCAACAGTCGTCGCCTGTGAATGTTTAACAAAAAATGATTTTTGTGCAATTTAAAGAAAAGACACACAACCAGGTTCACAAGTGTAAAATGTAAAAAGAGCAATAAAAGAAATTAACATTTCCTGTGAATATCTATTTTGCTTTCAGTAAAACAATCACGTGGATCAAGTGAATATTTTGCTTTAGGTTATGAATCCACGTGAATTTCTATTTTACTTCACTTCACATGAATATTTATTTTCTTCATTTAAAACAAATCTGCTTCGAGTAAAATGTTTACGTCATTTGAATATCTACATTAATGTTAACTTTACTTCAATTAAAAAATTCACTTGGACGTTTCAATAACTTCACGATAATAATTAACTTTCATTTTGCATCTAGTAAAAATTCATTTCAAATATATGTATATTATTTTGTTACATTTACATGAACAAGAAATCCGTGGATTCACATGTCTCGCCTAACGGGGGCTGGACTTAAAAATAAAAAGGTCAATGATGCTTAAATGAAAGTTTGTAAAGATTTTAGTAATTAAAAACAATCGAGTTTGCCGTTTGCTGAGATGACATTTAAGTGCATTTGTTTAAAAACAAAATGCCATTCTATTAAAATCAAGAGGCCCAAGAGGGCCTGTGGATGCTCTACCGGCTAGGGTTGCAAAAACAACAGGGATAGGATGGACTTAGATCGCTCACCTGATAATCATGGGCAATATGTCTGCTGTGTCTAGTCTGGCATGGGCATTTTTTAATTTGTCCCACTTTCTTCTATGAATGAAATTTCATAAAAATAGGGGGTGGGGGGGGGTGGGGGGTGGGGGGGTGGGGGGGGGGGGGTGGGGGGTGTAGAAATCCAACAAGCCATTTAGGAGGAGTAGCGCCGACAAAAAAATTAAAGTAAAAATGTCAAAGTGCCATAACTCCGTCATGAATCAGCAAACTGGAACAAAAGCGCGATATGCACAACTAGACATCTTGCCGATGCTTCCTGCCAAGTTTCGTCGAAATCCAACAAGGCGTTTAGGAGGAGTAGCGCTAACAAGAAATTTAAAAAAAATGTCAATTGGGCTGTAACTCCATCAAAAATCAATGAACCGGAAAAAAATGCAATAGGCACAGCAATGCTTCCTGCGAACACGGCGTTAAAACACCAAAAAAAAACTTAAAAAAAACAACTATTGAAATAAGACAATTAAAAAATCTTTTAATAATAATCAAGAAATTTAAAAAAAAAATGTTAAGGGGCTGAAACTCCATCAATGAACCGGAAAAAACGTTAACTTCAAAAAAAAAAAAAAAATAATAATGAAATAAGAAAATTCAAAAAAAAAAACATCAAAAATAACAACAACAAAAAAAAAATTCAAACAAAAGAAATAATTAAAACAAAATAATTAAAAAAAATAATTAATTAAAAAAAAAACTACTCCTAATAAAAAAAATGGCAAAACATCTGGTAAAGTTTGGTAAAGATCAAATGAAAAATGATTGATTGATTGAATTGGATTTTATAGTCGCACCAACAGCTAAGGTCATATGGCGACTTTCCAGCTTCCATTGGTGGAGGAAGACCCCAATGCCCCTCCGGGCAATTTTCGTGCACGGGCGGGCACCTGGGTAGAACCACCGACGTTCCGCAAGCCAGCTGGATAGCTTCCTCACATAAAGATTCCTAGGCCCCTGAGGGATCGAACCTACAGCGGTGAGGGGCAAGTGATTCCAAGTCACAGACGTTAACCACTCGGCCACGGACGCCCCCAGATGAAAAATGAAAGCCCTATCGTATTAACGAGGCTGAATATAGCATTTTTAACTAAATCAAGGGCCATAACTCCACTGTTATTGGTCCGATCTGGCTGATTTTCGAACTCGTGCGAGCTTTGATTGATATTAACAATCTGGTAAAGTTTGGTAAAAATCGGATGAAAAAATGAAGGCCTTTGGCCAGTAGAGCTAAAAATCCTCAGCTCCAAAAAGTAGGTCAAGGTCATACATGAAATACAGGCATCAAAAAAAAAGATGCACTAACGAAGACACAACTACGTCAAAATAGAATACGTTTTCTTCCAAAGATTAAGCTATAAATTAGGTTTAAAACATCTAGTTCATGAGAAAGTGATGTAAATGTAACAATTAAAGTTATCTGCCCTTTGCTTGGATGGTGAAGGTCACGTTGCGATGTACAACTCAAGATACAACTATAAGCAAAGTCTTAAAGGTCCAGTGCATACAGTTTGTGAAAAAGTGACCTATACGCAAAAGTTGAACCTAAAAATTATTAAGTTATCTGCCCTTTGCTTGGAGGGTCAAGGTCACTTCCACATTTGCTTTGTCACGTTGCCATGTACCACCCAAGATACAACTATAAGCAAAGTTTGAAAGGTCTAGTGCATACAGTTTGTGAAAAAGTGACCTAAACGCAAAAGTTGAACCTAAAAATTAGTAAGTTATCTGCCCTTTGCTTGGAGGGTCAAGGTCACTTCCACATTTGCTTTGTCACGTTGCGATGTACCACCCATGATACAACTATAAGCAAAGTTTGAAAGGTCTAGTGCATACAGTATGTGAGAAAATGACCTAAACGCAAAACTTGAACCTACAAATTAGTAAGTTATCTGCCCTTTGCTTGGAGGGTAAAGGTCACTTCCACCTTTGCTTTGTCACGTTGCCATGTACCACCCATGATACAACTATAAGCAAAGTTTGAAAGGTCTAGTGAATACAGTTTCTGAGAAAATGACCTAAACGCAAAACTTGAATGTTGACGCCGCCGCCGCTGCCGGAAAAGCAACACCTAGTATGTCTCTTTTTTTCTTCGAAAAGGCGAGACAAAAATGATCGTGAATATAATTTGGACTTAAAAACAATATTAATGTATTTCTTTCAAGTGAATATAGTGCGTGAGTGTGGAGTGAGTGAGTGAGAGAGTGAGTGAGTGAGTGAGTAAGGAAGAGGAGTGAGTGAGTGAGTGAGTGAGTAAGGAGGAGGAGTGAGTGAGTGAGAGTGTGAGTGCCTGAGTGTGGAGTGAGTGAGTGAGTGAGTGAGTGAGTGAGTGAGTGAGTGAGTGAGTGAGTGAGTGTGTGTGTGAGTGCCTGAGTGAGTGAGTGAGTGAGTGAGTGAGTGAGTGAGTCAGTGAGTGAGTGAGTCAGTGAGTGAGTGAGTGAGTGAGTAAGTGAGGAGGAGTGAGTGAGTGAGTGTGTGAGTGAGTGCCTGAGTGTGGAGTGAGTGAGTGAGTGAGTGAGTGCCTGAGTGAGTGAGTGAGTGAGTGAGTGAGTCAATGAGTGAGTGAGTGAGTAAGTGTGTGAGTGAGTGTGAGTGAGTGAGTGAGTGAGTGAGTGAGTGAGTGAGTGAGTGAGTGAGTGAGTGAGTGAATGAGTGAGTGAGTGAGTGAGTGAGTGAGTGAGTGAGTGAGTGAGTGAGTGAGTGAGTGAGTGAGTGAGTGAGTGAGTGAGTGAGTGAGTGAGTGAGTGAGTGAGTGAGTGAGTGAGTGAGTGAGTGAGTGAGTGAGTGAGTGAGTGAGTGAGTGAGTGAGTGAGTGAGTGAGTGAGTGAGTGAGTGAGTGAGTGAGTGAGTGAGTGATGTTTATATATATAACATTGGGATCTTTGTGAATACAATGAGAAATAAGGTTTTACCAATTGTGTCGCCATCGTGCAGATTTTTAGGACAGTCACTGTTCTCGTCACATTTGGAATGATTAGCCTAAGCACACAATTTACTAGTAAACTGCACGCCAATGATTTTTTGGCTTATCGTCTGCTTTTCGCAAATTGTGGTGCTGACCTGTGTCGCTGGTTGTCACGGAAATTTCCCCTTCTGATTTCATACTGTTGTTGTATTGGGAATCAACGCCACCAGGAATCGATGCGTCTGGTTCAAAACCTAGCGATACATTGTTTTTTATCAGTTGCTGCCTTGCCCTGGCAAAGCTAACCTAAGCGGCTTGTATTATTTTAACAGCGGCATAGTTGCTATGATTCTGCATTGTGCTGTATGAGGGTGGCGACATTTTTAAACTGGTAATTATATACCTTAGGTCATTTGGACCACACTTGGTATCAAATAGCCCAGCTGCCACATTAACATTGATGTCTGCAGGTTTGGTTCCACGCTTTCTGTGCTTATTTCCTCATATAGTTTGTAAGACTTGCTCACAAACTGACATTCAGTACAAACAAACCTCTCTTTCCAACAAAAGCCCTACTGTTTCTCAAAATTCAAGTAAAATTCTAACTTTCTAGGCCCTTTGAGTGGTAGGTGTGACAGTCGAAGAATGTGTCAGCGGTCTTCTCCAAATGGAAGATACGGTAGGTGCTGAGTTCGTTATTATATCGGTCTATATCAGTGCAACTCGCTGTCAGTGCTTTCTCAATAAGTGTCTCACTTGCGCGTGCTTGACGCAAAATCATGGTGCTTGGTAGTTTGTTTTCAGCAGCTCCATAAAGAAGCACATTTGAATGTTTATCCATGCTCATTACACTGTCATATACATCCTTTGGCAGACTTTTCACTGGTGGTGTTTCAAAATCAGAATTTTTCCACTTCTGTTTATTTACCAATCTTCTTGGATCACATCCTTTGTAAAACTGAGTATGTATATTCCCATTCTTTGTTTTATTTCAGTTTTTTTGTTTTTTATTTAGCAACATTCCTTTTATTTTTATACAAGAAATACTGCTACACAATTGTAATGACTTTTGAACAATGATAGTAAGCATATGATAAATATATGGCCCATCTACAGTCCGCCACTATCTATACATACTAGAAGATGGTGCGCCTTATTGGACTCTAACTGGACATAGGGGTGTGTCATTTTGGAGTCAGGTGCCTGCCAGGTATCAGCTTTAAGAAGATTATTTGAGAGGTAAATTTGCTCTACAAATATAACAGAATATTTTGGAAGTAGAAAATAAGACTCAAAATTGAGATATAGGGTCCTATAGAATCCACAGCGTCCGAGCGCAATGGCATCGTAGGTCACTCATTTCAATTTCTGTAATAAATAATTTAATGATGAAATTACAAATAACAATATAAGGTCATACTTAGGCAATGACAAGCGAGATGATTTTAATTTTGACATTGTTATTATTGGATGGGGATGTTCCCCGAGCAACTTCTTATGGGGTATATGTGTCTCAACTGATTCGTTTTTCAAGAGCTTGTACTCGAGTTGAGGACTTTAATATTCGTAATCTTTGTATAACTAAAAAGCTACTCAATCAGAGTTACCGTTACCATAAACTTCGTAAAACCTTTGCAAAATTTTATTATCGTAACCCTGATCTTCTTTCCAAATATAAAAGAATCCTAAGGACTCTTCTGCGACAAGGACTATCACAACCTGACTTCTATGGTGATGTGATTTATAAACTTCGTAAGATTCTTGGTCATGATCACTTTTATACTATCTTTCTTAAACTTGTTAAAACGTTTATCAAAAGAGGTTATGACCCTATCATTTTGCAACGTACTGCATGCTTGGTGGTGGACCCTTTTACAGTTCGCCACTATGCCTGCCTCTTCAATTGTACGATGACCGGACAGGCTGTGGACCCTATGATGACGCCCATTGGGACGGTGGCGTTTGATGTTTGTCAGTGATCTTTCCTGTCGTGCCCTTAATGGTTTATTCTCTTGATGCTCTGGCTTCTGCCAAGTCACTGAGTACCTTCATTGTGGCTTTCTAGGCTATTGTGTTTTTTTTGTATTATATTTACACGAGCATATTTGTGTTTTACTTATATTGCCTATTGATGCTGCCTTGTTGGTTAGAGATTAGATCATGGCGGATATTTCTTTATTTACACTGTCCTGTTTTAATGGGATGACAGTAGGGTAAGTGTGAGGTTTGGTGCACCCTAGAACCGGTTTAACCCCCAGTGGCCTTTGTCGCCACTGACCGTTCCAAGGCGGTAGCCCTATTGTCAACCCTTTTGTGTTTGTGATGTCACTTGTATTTTTTATTACTTTTGCCTTCTCGTTTGTCTGTTTGCGTGTTTGTTTTTGTGTTTTGTGGTTGACTGTCGTCCTTGAATGCTGCTTTCCCTGTCCGATATTTTTATCTGTCTTGTGTTAAACTGCATCCAAAACAAACATTACACTTTTTTTAAACATATATCCCACAACAAAATTTAAAAAGCATATATCATATAACAAAAAAGTTCTTAAATATTTTCGATATAGACTAAAAATCAAGATTATTCAGTTCTGCAAATATGGTGCAAGTCGAAATGATGTATGCTGTATTTTGACAATGTAGTTTCTGGCAAAAGTACCTATAATTATTATTTTTCTTGAGGAAAGTGTCTATAGTTGTCGCGGTTATGATTTCAAAGAAGGGTATCAGTATAACCACCCCTTAAAGTGGCGGACTGTAGATGGGGCACCCACTAAACATGCTGTGCGTTGTTAGAGTGGCGGACTGTAGATGGGCCACCACTGGACTGTAGATGGGCAACCTACTAAACATGCAGTGCGTTGTTAGAGTGGCGTACTGTAGATGGGCCACCCACTAAACATGCTGTGCGTTGTTAGAGTGGCGGACTGTAGATGGGTCACCCACTAAACATGCAGTGCGTTGTTAGAATGGCGGACTGTAGATGGGGCGCCCACTAAACATGCTGTGCGTTGTTAGAGTGGCGGACTGTAGATGGGTCACTCACTAAACATGCAGTGCGTTGTAAGAGTGGCGGACTGTATATGGGCCACCCACTAAACATGCTGTGCGTTGTTAGAGTGGCGGACTGTAGATGGGTCACCCAATAAACATGCAGTGCGTTGTTAGAGTGGCGGACTGTAGATGGGCCACCCACTAAACATGCAGTGCGTTGTTAGAGTGGCAGACTGTAGATGGGCCAACCACTAAACATGGAGTGCGTTGTTAGAGTGGCGGACTGTAGATGGGCCACCCACTAAACATGCAGAAAGTGTTAGAGTATCGGACTGTAGATGGGTCACCCACTAAACATGCAGTGCGTTGAAAAGAGTGGCGGACTGTAGATGGGCCACCCACTAAAAATGCAGTGCGTTGTTAGAGAGCGGACTGTAGATGGGCCACCCACTAAACATGCAGTGCGTTGTTAGAGTGGCGGACTGTAGATGGGCAACCCACTAAACATGCAGTGAGTGTTAGAGTGGCGGCCTGTAGATGGGTCACCCACTAAACATGCAGTGCGTTGTTAGAGTGGCGGTCTGTTAGAGTGGCTGACTGTAGATGGGTCACCCACTAAACATGCAGTCCGTTGTTAGAGTTTCGGACTGTAGATGGGCCACCCACTAAACATGCATTGCGTTGTTAGAGTGGCGGACTGCAGATGGGTCACCCACTAAACATGCAGTGCGTTGTTAGAGTGGCGGATTGTAGATGGGCCACCCACTAAACATGCAGTGCGTTGTTAGAGTGGCGGACTGTAGATGGGTCACCCACTAAACATGCAGTGCGTTATTAGAGTGACGGACTGTAGATGGGCCACCCACTAAACATGCAGTGCGTTGTTAGAGTGGTGGACTGTAGATGGGTCACCCACTAATCATGCAGTGCGTTGTTAGAGAGGCAGACTGTAGATGGGTCACCCACTAAATATGCAGTGCGTTGTTAGAGTGGCGAACTGTAGATGGGCCACCCACTTAACATGCTGTGCGTTGTTAGAGTGGCGAACTGTAGATGGGTCACCCACTAAACATGCAGTGCGTTGCTATAGTGGCGGACTGTAGATGGGCCACCCACTAAACATGCAGAGCGTTGTTAGAGTGGCGGACTGTAGATGGGTCAACCACTAAACATGCAGCGCGTTGCTAGAGTGGCGAACTGTAGATGGGCCATCCACTAAACATGCTGTGCGTTGTTAGAGTGGCGAACTGTAGATGGGTCACCCATTAAACATGCAGTGCGTTGTTAGAGTGGCGGACTGTATATGGGCTACCCACTAAACATGTAGTGCTTTGTTAGAGTTACGGTCTGTAGATGGGTCACACACTAAACATGCAGTGCGTTGTTAGAGTGGCGGACTGTAGATGGGCCACCCACTAAACATGCAGTGCGTTGTTAGAGTGGCGGACTGTAGATGGGTCACCCACTAAACATGCAGTGCGTTGTTAGAGTGACGGACTGTAGATGGGCCACCCACTAAACATGCAGTGCGTTGTTTGAGTGGCGGACTGTAGATGGGGAGGCCACTAAACATGCAGTGCGTTGTTAGAGTGGCGGACTGTAGATGGGTCACCCACTAAACATGCAGTGCGTTGTTAGGGTGGCGGACTGTAGATGGGCCAACCACTAAACATGCTGTGCGTTGTTAGAGTGGCGGACTGTAGATAGGTCACCCACTAAACATGCAGTGCGTTGTTAGAGTGGCGGACTGTAGATGGGCCACCCACTAAACATGTAGTGCGTTGTTAGAGTGGCGAACTGTAGATGGGTCACCCACTAAACATGCAGTGCGTTGTTAAGAGTGGCGAACTGTAGATGGGCAACCCACTTAACATGCTGTGCGTTGTTAGAGTGGCGAACTATAGATGGGTCACCCACTACATACAGTGAGTTGTTAGAGTGGCGGACTGTAGATGGGCCACCCACTAAACATGCAGTGCGTTGTTAGAGTGGCGAACTGTAGATGTGTCACCCACAAACATGCTGTGCGTTGTTAGAGTGGCGAACTGTAGATGGGTCACCCACTAAACATGCAATGCGCTGTTAGAGTGGCGAACTGTAGATGGGCAACCCACTAAACATGCTGTGCGTTGTTAGAGTGGCTAACTGTAGATGACCACTCACTAAACATGCAGTGCGTTGTTAGAGTGGCGGACTGTAGATAGGTCACCCACTAAACATGCAGTGCGTTGTTAGAGTGGCGGACTGTAGATGGGCCACCCACTAAACATGTAGTGCGTTGTTAGAGTGGCGAACTGTAGATGGGTCACCCACTAAACATGCAGTGCGTTGTTAGAGTGGCGAACTGTAGATGGGCAACCCACTTAACATGCTGTGCGTTGTTAGAGTGGCGAACTGTAGATGGGTCACCCACTACATACAGTGAGTTGTTAGAGTGGCGGACTGTAGATGGGCCACCCACTAAACATGCAGTGCGTTGTTAGAGTGGCGGACTGTAGATGGGCAACCCACTAAACATGCAGTGAGTGTTAGAGTGGCGGCCTGTAGATGGGTCACCCACTAAACATGCAGTGCGTTGTTAGAGTGGCGAACTGTAGATGGGCAACCCACTAAACATGCTGTGCGTTGTTAGAGTGGCGAACTGTCGATGGGTCACCCACTACATGCAGTGAGTTGTTAGAGTGGCGGACTGTAGATGGGCCACCCACTAAACATGCAGTGCGTTGTTAGAGTGGCGGACTGTAGATGGGCAACCCACTAAACATGCAGTGAGTGTTAGAGTGGCGGCCTGTAGATGGGTCACCCACTAAACATGCAGTGCGTTGTTAGAGAGGCGGTCTGTTAGAGTGGCTGACTGAAAATGGGTCACCCACTAAACATGCAATGCGTTGTTAGAGTGGCGGACTGTAAATGGGTCACCCACTAAACATGCAGTGCGTTGTTAGAGTTTCGGACTGTAGATGGGCCACCCACTAAACATGCATTGCGTTGTTAGAGTGGCGGACTGCAGATGGGTCACCCACTAAACATGCAGTGCGTTGTTAGAGTGGCGGATTGTAGATGGGCCACCCACTACACATGCAGTGCGTTGTTAGAGTGGCGAACTGTCGATGGGCCACCCACTAAACATGCAGTGCGTTATTAGAGTGGCGAACTGTAGATGGGCCACCCACTAAACATGCAGTGCATTGCTATAGTGGCGGACTGTAGATTGGCCACCCACTAAACATGCAGTGCGTTGTTAGAGTGGCGGACTGTAGATGGGTCAACCACTAAACATGCAGCGCGTTGTTAGAATGGCGAACTGTAGATGGGCCACCCACTAAACATGATGTGCGTTGTTAGAGTGGCGAACTGTAGATGGGTCACCCACTAAACATGCAGTGCGTTGTTATAGTGGCGGACTGTAGATGGGCCACCCACTAAACATGCAGTGCGTTCTTAGAGTGGCGGACTGTAGATGGGCTACCCACTAAACATGCAGTGCGTTGTTAGAGTGGCGAACTGTAGATGGGCCACCCACTAAACATGCTGTGCGTTGTTAGAGTGGCGAACTGTAGATGAGTCACCCATTAAACAAGCAATGCGTTGTTATAGTGGCGGACTATAGATGGGCCACCCACTAAACATGCAGTGCGTTGATAGAGTGGCGGACTGTAGATGGGCCAACAACTAAACATGCAGTGCGTTGTTATAGTGACGGACTGTTGATGGGTCACCCACTAAACATGCAGTGCGTTGTTAGAGTGGCGGACTGTAGATGGGTCACCCATTAAACATGCAGTGCGTTGATAGAGTGGCGAACTGTAGATGGGTCACCCACTATACATGCAGTGCAATGTCATAGTGGCGGACTGTAGATGGGTCACCCACTAAACATGCAGTGCGTTGATAGAGTGGCGGACTGTAGATGGGCCACCCACTAAACATGCTGTGCGTTGTAAGAGTGGCGAACTGTAGATGGGTCACCCACTAAACATGCAGTGCGTTGTTATATTGGCGGACTGTAGATGGGCCACCCATTAAACATGCAGTGCGTTGTTAGGGTGGCGGACTGTAGATGGGTCACCCATTAAACATGCAGTGCGTTGTTAGAGTGGCGGACTGTAGATGGGTCACCCACTAAACATGCAGTGCGTTGTTAGAGTGGCGGACTGTAGATGGGTCACCCACTAAACATGCAATGCGTTGTTAGAGTGGCGGACTGTAGATGGGCCACCCACTAAACATGTAGTGCTTTGTTAGAGTGGCGGACTGTAGATGGGTCACGCACTAAACATGCAGAGCGTTGTTAGGGTGGCGGACTGTAGATGGGTCAACCACTAAACATGCAGTGCGTTGTTAGAGTGGCGGACTGTAGATGGGCCATCCACTAAACATCCTGTGCTTTGTTAGAGTGGCGGACTGTAGATGGGTCACCCACTAAACATGCAGTGCGTTGATAGAGTGGCGAACTGTAGATGGGTCACCCACTATACATGCAGTGCAATGTTATAGTGGCGGACTGTAGATGGGTCACCCACTAAACATGCAGTGCGTTGATAGAGTGGCGGACTGTAGATGGGCCACCCACTAAACATGCTGTGCGTTGTTAGAGTGGCGAACTGTAGATGGGTCACCCACTAAACTTGCAGTGCGTTGTTATATTGGCGGACTGTAGATGGGCCACCCATTAAACATGCAGTGCGTTGTTAGAGTGGCGGACTGTAGATGGGTCACCCATTAAACATGCAGTGCTTTGTTAGAGTGGCGGACTGTAGATGGGCCACCCACTAAACATGCAGTGCGTTGTTAGAGTGGGGGACTGTAGATGGGTCGCCCACTAAACATGCAATGCGTTGTTAGAGTGGCGGACTGTAGATGGGCCACCCACTAAACATGTAGTGCTTGTTAGAGTGGCGGACTGTAGATGGGTCACGCTCTAAACATGCAGAGCGTTGTTAGTGTGGCGGACTGTAGATGGGTCAACCGCTAAACATGCAGTGCGTTGTTAGAGTGGCGGACTGTAGATGGGCCATGCACTAAACATGCTGTGCGTTGTTAGAGTGGCGGACTGTAGATGGGTCACCCACTAAACATGCAGTGCGTTGTTAGAGTGGCGGACTGTAGATGGGCCACCCACTAAACATGCAGTGCGTTGTTATAGTGGCGGACTGTAGATGGGCCACGCACTACACATGCAGTGCGTTTTTAGAGTGGCGGACTGTAGATGGGCCACCCACTAAACATGCAGTGAGTGTTAGAGTATCGGACTGTAGATGGGTCACCCACTAAACATGCAGTGCGTTGTTAGAGTGGCGGACTGTAGATGGGCCACCCACTAAACATGCAGTGAGTGTTAGAGTGGCGGACTGTAGATGGGCCACCCACTAAACATGCAGTGCGTTGTTAGAGTGGCGGACTGTAGATGGGCCACCCACTAAACATGCAGTGCGTTGATAGAGTGGCGGACTGTAGATGGACCACCCACTTAACATGCAGTGCGTTGTTAGAGTGGCGGACTGTAGATGGGCCACCCACTAAACATTCTGTGCGTTGTTAGAGTGGCGGACTGCAGATACCCACTTAACATGCAGTGCGTTGTTAGAGTGGCGGACTGTAGATGGGTCACCCACTAAACATGCAGTGCGTTTTTAGAGTGGCGGACTGTAGATGGGCCACCCACTAAACATGCAGTGCGTTGTTAGAGTGGCAGACTGTAGATGGGTCACCCACTAAACATGCAATGCGTTGTTAGAGTGGCGAACTGTAGATGGGCCATCCACTAAACATGATGTGCGTTGTTAGAGTGGCGAACTTTAGATGGGTCACCCTCTAAACATGCAGTGCGTTGTTATAGTGGCGGACTGTAGATGGGCCACCCACTTAACATGCAGTGCGTTGTTAGAGTGGCGGACTGTAGATGGTCCAGCCACTAAACATTCTGTGCGTTGTTAGAGTGGCGGACTGTAGATACCCACTAAATATGCAGTGCGTTGTTAGAGTGGCGGACTGTAGATGGGTCACCCACTAAACATGCAGTGCGTTGTTAGAGTGGCGGACTGTAGATCGGCCACCCACTAAACATGCAGTGCGTTGTTAGAGTGGCAGACTGTAGATGGGTCACCCACTAAACATGCAATGCGTTGTTAGAGTGGCGAACTGTAGATGGGCCACCCACTAAACATGATGTGCGTTGTTAGTGTGCGAACTGTAGATGGGTCACCCTCTAAACATGCAGTGCGTTGTTATAGTGGCGGACTGTAGATGGGCCACCCACTAAACATGCAGTGCGTTGTTATAGTGGCGGACTGTAGATGGGTCACCAACTAAACATGCAGTGCGTTGTTAGAGTGGCAAACTGTAGATGGGCCACCCACTAAACATGCTGTGCGTTGTTAGAGTGGCGAACTGTAGATGGGTCACCCACTAAACTTGCAGTGCGTTGTTATATTAGCGGACTGTAGATGGGCCACCCACTAAACATGCAGTGCGTTGATAGAGTGGCGGACTGTAGATGGGTCACCCACTATACATGCAGTGCGTTGTTATAGTGGCGGACTGTAGATGGGTCACCCACTAAACATGCAGTGCGTTGATAGAGTGGCGGACTGTAGATGGGTCACCCACTATACATGCAGTGCGTTGTTATAGTGGCGGACTGTAGATGCGTCACCCACTAAACATGCAGTGCGTTGATAGAGTGGCGGACTGTAGATGGGCTATCCACTAAACATGCTGTGCGTTGTTCGAGTGGCGAACTGTAGATGGGTCACCCACTAAACATGCAGTGCGTTGTTAGAGTGGCGAACTGTAGATTGGTCACCCACTAAACATGCAGTGCGTTGTTACAGTGGCGGACTGTAGATGGGTCACCCACTAAACATGCAGTGCGTTGTTAGAGTGGCGAACTGTAGATGGGTCACCCACTAAACATGCAGTGCGTTGTTAGTGTGGCGGACTGTAGATGGGTCACCCACTAAACATGCAGTGCGTTGTTAGACTGGCGGACTGTAGATGGGTCACCGACTTAACATGCAGTGCGTTGTTAGAGTGGTGGACTGTAGATGGGTCACCCACTAAACATGCAGTGCGTTGCAAACTAATAACCTATTTTGAGTCTTTTCTTCTGACAGAAGTCAGAATGTCATAGTTCGTTTTGCAAAATAGTTCTTAAACTGCTTATTTATTTTTAAAGTTAAGTTTTAGTGTCACAGTAATACATTTTTGCTTTTTCGAAGTTTGTGGTAAAGGTAGTACATTTTTTAGTTATACAAATGTAACGAATGTAAAAGTCCTCAACTTGAAAACAAGCCCTTGAAAAACGACTCAGTTGAGAAAACGGTTTAATAAATGTTCAGTTCGAAGAAGTGCTCCAAACTTGATCAAATAGTTCATACTACACACTCATTAAAAGCAAGCACCTTTGATACTATCACGTGTACGTATAAAAGGATATAGGTAAACACGCATCATCTGTTGCATCGAACAATACTGGATACATTTTAGTTAAACATGCTATTTATATAGTCATGGTATAACATTGCTAGGTTTAGCACTTGCAACAAGTACATACGGACTGAATCAACAAATGTAAAAAAAGATGAAAGAGATATAACTACATACAAAATGTAAGCCGTTAAATTATCATCATGGTCATTTTAATATATTCATATGCATATCAGACGTGTCATTTTATTTTAATAGTGTTCTTCCTGTTAGTTAAATTGTTTATCTTTTTTTAATTTGCATAAAAATAACTAGGCATAAACTACATTGCTTATGCAGTACCATAATCCGGTTAACCCCTTACCATCTGTCATCGACTAATTTTTATCTCGGAATATAATGTGAACTATCTTGTCGTTTAATGAGATTCAATTTGAGTGCCGCAACTTAAACCATTTGTTCATTAAGAATCGCACAAGAAGGTTTTAATTTTGGCTCCAAAATTCAATATACGAACGTGTATATAGCAACTGGTGTTAAAGTAGCTATGACGCCAACAACAGCCACAATCTACAACATATGTACACCGTTTCATTAAATATTTATATATTATAATCAACATACAGTTACATACAAAAACAATTTCGAGAAGTTTATTATAAACATGCAAGTTATGTAGAAACCAACAACACTATCGGTGTTAAGTTTAAAAACATCGAGCTTGCTGTGTCCCTTTAAACAAGAGCATGAGGTGAAAGTTCAAGTGTTCGTGTTCAATAAAACTTTATTGTTGGATTATTATGGGTGCGTGTCGTGCCCATCATTTTCGGATTTGTATATTTGCGTAAACCGACGAATTTTAAAATATACCGCAGTATAAATCTATCACATGAACTACAGATTAAATATCTGTAAAACCGCAAAAGTTACGTGTTATTGATGTGTTAGCAATGTAGTCCATTTTATAACACCCTTTCCACTTTGCGCCGTTTATAATTGTTCTACTGTTTTGTAATATAAAAAAATAAAATTATTGCTATCAATGAATCGATTTTGTGATAGAAATAAATAATACGTGATATCAAATCACTCTCGCCCTCTAATTTTTTCATAAAAAGCAAGCGATGAATGACCTATTTAAAACGTGAAATGGTTGTGATATATATGTAACAGTTAACAGTTTGCTACAATGCAGCACAATAACTAGTAATTATGTTATATCAGTGTATCACTTTTCGGTATCCTAAAAACGAATTATTCCACAGAGATGGGACGATTTTTTCCCCAGAAAATCAGAAACAAATAAGCGAAATATATGTAGATTATTTATGTCATTATTGCATCGCTCTGATGACATTGCTTTATATACGCTTAATATGGAACACTTTGAAAACCTTTCTTTTACTTCATGGGCCCTTACAACAGTTTGGCATTGACATCATATACAATTAGATACAGGCTAATGTGGTTCTGGTATTCAAATATGGATACACCCCGGGAGTCATATGTTTTAACATTAACTATTTTATGGATAACGAGTATATTCTTCTGCCTGAAATGGCCATTGCACTATAATTTACACAGATTATCATATGTAAGTGTATCTGGAAGATTGTCCAAAAAAATAAACCATGAGGTCAAATGTGGTTCGCCACTGGATCCTATGGTTCAACATGGGTTAATATCAGGTTACACTTTATAATTCTCTACAACTTATTATTGTATTATATGAATTTCCAAACAAAGCTAAGTTCAAACGAATGATCGGGGCAACATAACTTCTTCTTTGTTGGTCAGTCAGTCTTATATAGGCTAAGGTGCATCTTAAAAAACATATTCTTATGAACTATGTTGTCAGTGTAAGGCGCGGCGTGGCTTAGTGGTAGAGGGTCCGCCTCGCATGCGGGAGATCGTGGTTTCAATCTACGATCGGGTCATACCAAAGATGTTATAAAAATATACTAGTAGCTCCTTGCTTAACCTTTAGCATATCAAGGGTATCTCAGGCCAGGTTGGCCCGGTGCGGTATAATGTGATTGAGTCGGATATCATGTCACGTGTCTACGGCGTGGTATTCCAATGTGGCAGCACTATAAAGTTGAGCATTGAGCTCATTGCTACAAGTAGACACCGTCGTGATATGACTAAAAAAGTGTTAAAAGGGACGTTAAACCCCATACATGCATACATACATTTGTCAGTGCAAGTGAAGAATACAATACGTGTACATAAAAAGTCCATGTGCTCAAATATGTTTCTGGCAAGGGTTCAAATTGTTGGTATCTCTAAGGGTACGAACAGTGCACCACTTGTCGCAGATTTGTTTTTATATTGCTATGAAAGAGATTTCATGTCTTTCACCAGATACCCAGGCAGATGTTATTGAAGCCTTTAATGACACCTCTCGATATATGTATGACATATTGAACATCGACAACCCTTTCTTTCCAATTATGGTTAATAATATTTATCCTAAAGAACTTCAGCTTAACAGGGCTAATATTTCTGATACTAACACTTCTTTTCTTGACTTAGATCTCTCGATTGAAAATGGTGAAATAATTAGCAAAATCTATGAAAAGAGAGATGATTTTAATTTTGACATTGTTAATTATCCCCACTTGGATGGGGATGTTCCCCGAGCAACTTCTTATGGGGAGTATGTCTCAACTTATTCGTTTTTCAAGAGCTTGTACTCGAGTTGAGGACTTTAATATTCGTAATCTTTGTATAACTAAAAAGCTACTCCATCAGGGTTACCGTTACCATAAACTTCGTAAAACCTTTGCAAAGTTTTATTATCGTAACTCTGATCTTCTTTCCAAATATAAAAGCAATTTAAGGACTCTTCTGCGACAAGGACTATCACAACCTGACTTTTGTGGTGAAGTGATTTCGTAAGATTCTTGGTCATGATCACTTTCATACTATCTTTGTTAAACTTGTTAAAAGGTTTATCAAAAGAGGTTATGACCCTATCATTTTGCAACGTACTGCATGCTTGGTGATGGACCCTCGCCACTACGCTTTCCTCTTTAATTGTACGAGGATCGGATAGGCTATGGACACTATGATGACGCCTACCTAAAGCCCATTACGACGGTGGCATTTGATGTTTGTCCGCGGTCTTGTCTTGTCGTACCCTAAATGGTTTATTCTATTGTTGCTCTCGGTTCTACCAAGCCATCGAGTACCTTCATTGTGGCTTTCTAGGCATTTTTTGTATTTATATATACACGCGCATCTAGGTGTTTTACTTATATTGCCTTTTAACGCTGTCTTGTTTGTTAGAGAATATTTCATGGCGGGGATTTCTTTATTTACACTGTCCCGTTTAATTGGGATGAAGTAGGGTAAGTGTGAGGTTTTGTGCACCCTAGAACCTTGTTTAATCCCCCAGTGGCCTTTTTGGCCACTGACCGTTCCAAGGCGTATGCCCTATTGTCAACCCTTTTGTGTTTGTGATGTCGTTTGCATTTATTTTGCCTTCTCGTTTGTCTGTTTGCGTGTTTGATTTTGGGTTTTGTGGTTGCCTGTCGTCATTGAATGCTACTTTCCCTGTCCGATTTTTTTATATTCTTTGGTGCATCCTAGAACCTGGTTGAAACCCCCAGTGGCCTTTTTGGCCACTGACCGTTCCAAGGCGGAAGCCCTATTGTCATCGCGTTTGTGTTTGTGCTGTCGTTTGCATGTTTTATTACTTTTGCCTTCTCGTTTGTCTGTTTGTATTTGTGTTTTGTGGTTGACTGTCGTCATTGAATGCTACTTTCCCTGTCCGATTTTTATATCTTTTTTTTGGTATGCGATTGATGGCAAGAACACATTATCCTAGGACTCAACTTCGAAAGGGCATATGGAGGAAACTGATGAAATTGGTCGAGAATAGCAAATTTTATTGACATTTTGTTTCTGTACGTGGATAGTGCCACGGTAAAATTGGCATAACATGTTATATTTGCATTTAAAATAAATAAACTGTCGAAGATTTACAGACTGATTGCGCATTTTCTACTTGTTTTGAACAGACGGTGACCGTTGCCTTTTTTTTATTGATCAACAGGCTTTCACAGTTTCACCCAACGGACGTTGACCGTTGCTTTGTGATACAATACCGCCTCTGTAAATGACGATTTATTCATCAATACTTGTATTTTGAAAATTCTTCTTTTGCAATATCGTAGTAATATGATCATGTTTTTAAAATGGCGATTCAATGTTGATTTGGTAAAAATATGTTGCATAAGCTTAAATGATAATTTGAACGAAAGAAGTCTTCAGATGTAAAAAAGACGACGTTAACATATATTTTTTTGAGAGACGTATGCAAGCAAGGTAAGTAATCAAAAGCGTAAACATAAAGACACATTTACCATGGATGTTTTACACTCAGTGTCAACTTTCTTGTATTTCAGTTACAACATTTCTGATGTGTTTTAAAACAAGAACTCTTAATCGACAGCATGTTTTAACAGACGATAACCGTTCCACGAACAGACATAGATTCAATGGTATCGAGTAGGTTGTCCCATGTGAATCCTAGAAATGAAAAAAACGTAGCCAACCCCGTCCGTGGAAGGTCTGCGCTTATTTAGTTAGTTGGATGCCTTGGGGATTTTATGAGACCTGTTGTAGTCATAAATTGCGGTAATTGTAGTCATGAATTGCGGTAGCAATAACTATATTAAGCTTTTGATCAGAGAAATAAACGCTTTTATTGCAAACGCATTTACCATCTCCGTTTGCTTATATTGACGTGTAGTAAAGCCATATTGGATGTGTAATGTATACTCGTTCGTGACTGGTGCAATTTTCTGTTCATGTCACGTAATGTAAACAATGTTAAATGCATTGTGAAAATTCCCACGATGTAATGATAATATGTTTGTTTCAAATATATTTTTTTTGGTGAAAATTAAATGTAACCACCTATTTTATTGTTCTAACTTAAAAGTGCGTATGCAATAAAAAGGTTATTATATTTATACTGAGATATATGCACTTGTTCTTTCGCGCATCAATATTGCGCTCAAAAGTCGCGCAATATCAATACGCGAAGGAACTCGTGCATATATCCCAATACAAATCTAATAACCTATAAATATAGAAACTTAAACATATATTAACTGCATACTAACTATATGGTATGACAACAAATTATGCATATTTTATATTCCATTTGTAAATACTACTAACTTTTTGTTAGGCTGTTTGGTTATTTGTTGTTCTTTGTTTGCCTTTTCTTAAAGCTACTCTGTTTAAACAATTTAAAAGTCCGTGGTACACGCCTGAGTGCCAACGGGCACGTTCAGAGCTGAGAAAAGCTAATAAAGATTACCGTCATAACAGATCCATTCACGCATGAACAATACTATCTAACAAGAGACGTAATTACCGTAATGTGAAGCGTATTGCTAAATATAAATATAATAACAAACTTAAAACGAACTTGAATGATTTATCGCGTAATAACCCAAAAAAGTTCTGGGACGAAATCCGTCGTATTAGAGGAAAGCATAATAAAAATAAAACAAAATTAACATCGAATGATTTTTATAACCATTTTAAGCAATTATTTACATCCGAAGAAATATATAGTAATGATGAGGTAAATGGTAGTCTATCTGAAGAGGCTCGCATCCTAACAAATGTCGATCAGTTAGATTGTCCATTTACATTAGAAGAAGTAAAACGTTCGATTATATCACTTAAACGCAGAAAAAGTGGTGGTATTGATTTACTAATACCCGAAATGTTTCTTGATGGTATTGATATATTATCACCTGTAATATGTAAACTGTTTAACTTCTTGTTTGAACATTGTATATATCCCGAAATGTGGAATTATGGCATTATCGTACCCATCCCAAAAAGTGGTAATATTGATGATGCGAATAATTATCGTGGTATTACTTTGACTAGCATATTCTCTAAATTATTTTCTATACTACTTGATAGTAGATTAAGACAATGGGCTGAGAGCAACAATTTACTAACAGATTTTCAGTTTGGTTTCAGAAATAAAAAAAGTACAATCGATTGTGTCTTTATCTTGATGAATTTAATCAATAAAACTTTAAAGCTTGATAAGAAAAAATTATATTGCGCCTTTGTAGATTTCCGCAAGGTCTTTGACTTAGTATATACGGATGGAATGTGGCTAAAACTTATCAGATATGGAGTTCATCTAAAATGGTTAAGATGTTGAGAGTTATTGACACAAATGTAAAGGCTTGTGTTAAACTTAACGGTACACTAAGTGAGTGTTTTGACAGTTATATGGGTGTAAAACAAGGAGAACCTTTATCTCCTTTATTGTTTACTTTTTTCATTAATGACATGTATGATGTATTGCATAATGGAACGTTTGACTCGATAACAATTGATGAAATGCAAATATTTCTATTATTGTTTGCTGATGACACTGTTTTGTTTTCATATACAAAAGAAGGTTTTCAGAGTTTACTTGATAAGATGTGTGTATATTGCAATAAGTGGGGTATTGTTGTAAATAGTGATAAAACAGTTGTAATGACATTTAAAAATGGTACGAGAACTGAAAATGTAGACATATTTTATAATGGTAGCAAATTAAAAATGTAAAGACGTTTACTTATCTAGGTGTTACATTGTCTGCAAATTGTTCATTTTATCAGACCCAAAAAGTCTTATCCCAAAAAGCCATGAAAGCTTTGTTTTCACTTAATTCATTATTTGAGGCTGTGCCACTAAATGTCTCTGAAAAAATCAAACTTTTCGATACCATGGTAGCACCAATATTACATTATGGTTCTGAAATATGGGGGTTTCATGGTGCACCAGATATAGAACGTGTACACATTACATTTTTAAAACAAGTTCTTGGTGTACGAGCTCAAACTACTAACAATTCTGTTTATGGCGAACTGGGGAGATTTCCTTTAGCCGTAATTAGAAAAATGAGAATCATAAAATACTGGTTTAAGATAATGAAATCAACGGAATCATTAAAGCATAAAGTATTTTATGTTGATATTGGTGTGGACGGTACCGTCGTAAACGAAAATTCATGGGCGTTTCAAGTAAAAAACCTTTTAGATAGTCTGGTATTTGGCTACATATGGAATAACAGTACGGTATCAAATCTACAAATTCAAAAGGTTATTGAAAGGATTTCAGACCAGTATCTACAAACATGGTATTCTGAAATTAATAACTCACCCAAGCTTGAAGCATATGTCAAAATTAAAAAAGGATTTGAAATTGAAAAATATTTAAATTGCGTTGCTAATATAACTCACCGTAAAGCACTAACTAGATTTAGATGTTCTGCACACAAACTTGCAATTGAAGAAGGTCGATTTCGAAATATTGAACGAAATATGAGGTTATGTACAAAATGTAATATGAATGTTGTAGAAAACGAGTATCATTTTTTAATGGTATGTCCTTAATACAGAAATATACGTAATGACTGTTTTCCAAATTACTATTGTTCTTGGCCAACTAGTCAAATATTTGTGTCACTTATGAACACACAAGCAACTGGACTGTTAATACGATTAGCAAAATATATATATCAAGCCAACGAACTTAAAAATAGTGATAATTAGTGTTTCTATTTGCATATGTGTGTAAACACATTTGCGTGTAATATAATATTTGTTTGTAAATTCAAATACATATAACTTGCATCTTATATAAGGCTCGAGCCTCCTCGCCATATATAATATCTGAGAACTATGTTATTATCATGTATTCTATAAATGATTTATGATGTTAATTTGTTCTCTTATAAATACTTACATGTTGGGTACGTTATATCCATTCAATCAAACGAGAATTAGACTTAATCCTTGACTAATAATCACAATAATATTGATAACGTAAGTGGTAATATCCTTTCGTTATGTGTAACAGAGTCACGTGTATTTGTCACTAATTCCGCGTGATCTCAAAGTAAAGCGGAGTGATTTGTATAGTGCGTGAGGTCCGTTAAAGCAAATTATAAATTGTATTTAATGGGTAAACGGATAAACAACTTAAATTTTATTAGTCGGATAAATGAATGGTTAATGGATGTAACGGTAGTCAGAGTTTCTATGCATTGTTCTAAAGTCTTTAAATATAAATGCTTTTCAAATACAATCTTGATAATGGTAATAACATGTGATAAAATGCCTTTGATAGAACGTAATAATTATAAATGTTCCACTGAAATATATATATTCATTCTCTAAATGAAGTATGTATGTTTGTTTGTACTCTTCTCTGAAATATTGTGTATTGTATTCCGCCTTGTTTAGGCAATAAACATGTAAATGTTATGCCAAATAAAATATTGAATTGAATTGTTTATTTAATTGTTTTCAATTAGTTTTTTTTTGTGCAGAAGTTAGTGTTTATATATAATTATTTTAATATTGCTGATCGCTGCTGGACGACAACAAAGTTTGAGTTTGAATGGTGTCTTTCGTCGTTTTCAGCACGTGTCGATTTTTTTTGTGGTACAGGTAAGCAACCTTTTTTTCCCGATTAGAAAAGTTCTGTATACCTCCCATCATCCGAAAGAAAACAAAGTTATGTAGGGGTGTTGAGTTCATGTAGCCATTCTAGGTATTTGAGATAATCTGAAATGAAGCTCGGCTAAATATGTGGGCTATTCCATGAAATCCTATCATGAAATATTTATTTCGAATTAGGAAGTATGACATGAAAACATTCAAAATAAATACCACTTTGGCCTACGCTGTCAGGTGAACGAGTACATCGACACCTTCTAAACTGTTTGTAAATGCTCAGAGATTGATTTAATAATCAGATGCACACTGCTTCCGGGTTCAGTGTTTCGTTTATGTTCAAGCACACGCCAACTAATATGCCCATGGCCTTTATGATGCTGGGGTGTATGCAGTGATGCATAATGAACAAGAACTGTCATTGTTATCCATCTGTCATTGTTATCCATCTGTCATTGTTATCCATCTGTCATTGTTATCCATCTGTCATTGTTATCCATCTGTCATTGTTATCCATCACGGTCTTCACACTATTACAATACGGATAAGTTTAGATTATTCAAATGCACTGATCAATGCAGCTTATTCATTGAGTAACACATCATACATTTTGTATTCTGTTTACTTGGCTAGAGATCGTGCATTTGCATGAGTGTTTAATTCTTTACATTTTTTTATTTTACAAGTTACCTAACCATAGTATTTTTATCTGTGTAAGTGCAAATACTAGCCTGTAACACACGCACAGGTGTAGTGAATGTTTGTGTCACATAACTTCAGCACCATTACTTAACACTTGTCAAATGACTATAACATATACCAAGGGTAGCAACCTACGTCACACGCACGCGCCAAAACGGATCCGTTTATATCACGGAAGCCCGATTCGGCAGATGGTAAGTAGGTTTTTATTAAGATTTACGAAACATTTGGTAACATTTTGTAAATTCCACATGAGCGTTTTATATGTTTGACTGTGGGCATTATTAAAAATATAAAGAAGATGTCTTGAAACGATAGAAAAAGTGTTTAAAAAATTGATAAATTTTGACTTAAGATAATGCTAAGAAGATTTATGAATACGGATCAAAGTCTACGTAATGCAAAGTTATGTCATAAACAACCACAATCAAAGAAAAGTAGATACTTTTCTGGACATTATTTATTTATATTTTTCTTTCTATAATTGTGAAATAATAGTACCTTTCATCTGTTATTGGGAATATTTATAATACTGTTATCTGTTATTCACAATCGGTATCGAGCGTCAAGAAAAAAGTTGTTCCCACCCCTCCTCACGTATGGTAAAAAGTTTATCAAAAGAGGTTATGACCCTATCATTTTGCAACGTACTGCATGCTTGGTGGTGGACCCTTTTACAGTTCGTCACTATGCTTTCCTCGTTAATTGTACGATGACCGGACAGGCTGTGGACCCTATGATGACGCCTACCTAAAGCCCATTGGGACGGTGGCGTTTGATGTTTGTCCATGATCTTTCTTGTTGTGCCCTTAATGGTGTATTCTCTTACTGCTCTGGCTACTGCCAAGTCATTGAGTACCTTCATTGTGGCTTTCTAGGCTATTGTTTTTTTGTATTATATTTACACGAGCATATTTGTGTTTTACTTATATTGCCTATTGATGCTGCCTTGTTGGTCAGAGATTAGATCATGGCGGGGATTTCTTTATTTACACTGTCCTGCTTTAATGGGATGACAGTAGGGTAAGTGTGAGGTTTGGTGCACCCTAGAACCGGTTTAAACCCCCAGTGGCCTACTTTGCCACTGACCGTTCCAAGGCGGTAGCCCTATTGTCAACCACTTTGTGTTTGTGATGTCGCTTGCATTTTTTATTACTTTTGCCTTTTCGTTTGTCTGTTTGCGTGTTTGTTTTTGTGCTTTGTGGTTGACTGTCGTCCTTGAATGCTGCTTTCCCTGTCCGATATTTTTATCCTTCTTTACGGTTTACCTTTTTCTTCTTGTTTCTTCGTTGTCTGTTATTATTAAATTCAATTTACTGTAATCCTGTTATGAGACACTCCATTGACCCTCCTCATTTTAAAAGACAATGTGAACAAGTAAAACAGTAATCCGAGCCTTCTCTGACACTAAAAGCCTTTTTTATTTCTTTTTTTTGTATGGCTTTTTAGATAAAATATCAAAATCGTAAAATGGTAAGGTCAGAGAAGGCTCGGATAAGTAAAACAGTTAAATAATAGTTGACTTAAAGGGACACATGGCAATCTTGAGTTTTATTCAAACATTAAAAATTGCTCCTAGATTTAGTTATCCTGCGTCATTTTGACTTTAAAACTGCTTGCATATAATTAACAATTCAAGAAATATTTTCAATCATGCATGGTATTGTTATATTAATACAATTTAAACAGTCTTTAATCGCATAATATATTAGTTCTCGAGCTGGCTGTAGACCCCCTCCCCACCCAGGGGGAATTTTGTAGGGTATGATTGTCTGAAAGAACATACATTAGTGCTCAAAATGAGACATGTGTGCCATCTGAGCGTTGGTGCTTTAGTGAGTCTTGGGGGAAAACGTTGCGTTTTTAGACGAAAATCTTCGAAATCAGGAATTATTTTTTAGAAAAAGAATGGAATATATAAGAACCAATTTAAATTGATGGAATCTTTCTCGGAACGCATCTCTACATGTCCCACCATATAATTTATGGATCCGATACTTAAATATTGAGATTTTGGGTAAATTTTTTAAAAAGTTGAATAAAATCGCTGATTTCTGTAATATATTGGGGTATTTAACTAACAATTATAAATATATCTAATACAACAGAAAAAATAAATACTGTAACCTTTTTGGGCAGGGTAAGGTCCAGTGATTAAAAAGAAATAAATTCCAAACCGTATGATGTTTGGAAATGCCTTAATTTTGGGGCGAAAAAAGTGTATTTTTGTCAAAAATCGCCAGAATCTGGAAATATTTTTTAAAAATAGTTTAAACATACACTAAAAAAATTGCAGCAATAGATTGTTGCACAGCATACATATTCAAGTTTCTCCTGGCATCTGATATAACATATGTGCTCAAATATTGGCATTTTAGTGCAAAATGTTGGAAAAAATGACAAAAATCACTGTATTCTGCAATCCATTGGGGTATTGGGTTAAAATTTAGAAAAAAATATTTAATACAATAGAATAAAGACATATTGTAACATTTTGGATAGACAAAGGTCCAGTAATTACGCAGAAAAAAAGTCCTGAACCATATGATGTTTAAAATATTGCCTTAATTTTCAGGCGAAAAATTTGTATCGACGGAATCTGGAATTATCTTTTGAAAATAGTTTGAACATAAACTTATCAAATTGAAGCAATAGACTGTTGCACAGCATACATATTCAAGTTTTTCCTGGCATCATATATAACATATGTGCTCAAATCTTGGCTTTTTAGGGCAAAATGTTGGAAAAAATGACAAAAATCATTGTATCCTGCAATCCTTTGGGGTATTGGGTTAAAATTTAGAAAAAAATATTTAATACAATAGAATAAAGACATATTGTAACATTTTGGATAGATAAAGGTCCAGTAATTACGTAGAAAAAGAGTCCTGAACCATATGATGTTTAAAATATTGCCTTAATGTTCAGGCGAAAAATGTGTATCGACGGAATCTGGAATTATCTTTTGAAAATAGTTGAACATAAACTTACATTGCCTATTGATGCTGCCTTGTTGGTTAGAGATTAGATCATGGCGGGGATATCTTTATTAACACTGTCCTGTTTTA
Source organism: Cyrtodaria siliqua (assembly GCA_037043455.1). Classification (NCBI taxonomy): domain Eukaryota; kingdom Metazoa; phylum Mollusca; class Bivalvia; order Adapedonta; family Hiatellidae; genus Cyrtodaria; species Cyrtodaria siliqua. The sequence continues at coordinate 98,069 of JAWPHD010001986.1, read as the reverse complement.
ATGGGATGACAGTAGGGTAAGTGTGAGGTTTGGTGCACCCTAGAACCGGTTTAAACCCCCAGTGGCCTACTTTGCCACGGACCGTTCCAAGGCGGTAGCCCTATTGTCAACCCTTTTGTGTTTGTGATGTCGTTTGCATTTAATATTACTTTTGCCTTCTTGTTTGTCTGTTTGCGTGTTTGTTTCTGTGTTTTGTGGTTGACTGTCCTCCTTGAATGCTACTTTCCCTGTCCGATCTTTTTATATTTCTTTATTAAATTCAAGCAATAACATGTTGCACGCTATACATATCCAAAGAAATATAAAAAGGTCGGACAGGGAAAGTAGCATTCAAGGAGGACAGTCAACCTCCTTAATAATTCCTTTCAAATATATTAGTCATTTTATTATTGGTACTTGGTTCGGCCTGTATTAGCGAAAAAGGTTCTTTTAAATGAACACCACTAATCAGATGTTCTCTTTGTTTGTGGTGCAGTGCGGACCTACGCTGCTGATGCGTTTGGGTGCTGTGATTTCTATAGAACCATGTTGTTTTTTATCGTTTGATTTATTAATAAATATATAATGAGGGACACTCAGTTACAGGCTAATTGTCATTACAACAGATACAGCATTTTAGTAAAACTTATTTGAGGAAAAGGAAAAAATTACCAGTGACTTGTATTGATAATGTGTGACCTTTTATTTCGGGAAATATTAAAAATAAATAATATACAGCATATTTAATACCACTAGACATAATAGCCAGAATATAGAATATAGCTCTTCATTTCTTCACTACAGTATGTATAACAAACCTGGCGAATCTTACTTATAGGTGCATTTGTGAAAAACGTATATTTGTTGTAATTAACCAAAATTATTTACCGGCAAACACATATACTAAATGCAGTATTATTCGAATATAATGTATGAACTACATCCAAGTGATAATGGTTAATTTAGTATTGTGTACATGCATTCTAGTTGGCTGATCCATGCACGTTTGAGAACTATTTATATCGTAAATACTGCCGCAAACCTCGTCATGACCAATTATCTAACACTGTATCATTATGCGGCGTTTATGACATCCGGAAATTAATATTACGAGCATAAGTGGTTAATAAAACAACGAGCAATTGTTATGTCAGAGGTAAAAATTTTCAAAGTGGAACTTCAGCATTTATGAATTTCTTGTTACAACGTGTACTGTGATTAAAACGTCTACAACATCACAGTTGTGTTCTTTCTCTAACTAACTGCACTTTTTTTTAACAAAACATCTTGAGATTTCCTTGGAATATATATGGAATTAAGTGTGCAGTATATGCAATATATAGCGGCAATACGCACCCTGCGTTTCTTTTTCCTTTCAGTATATTGAGATGAATAAAAGGTAAGATAAGACATCACAAACACCCAAAGGTTGTCGTGCCCTTAATGGTTTATTCTGTTGTTGCTCTGGCTTCTGCCAAGTCATTGAGTACCTTCATTGTGGCTTTCTAGGCTATTGTTTTTTTGTATTATATTTACACGAGCATATTTGTGTTTTACTAATATTGCCTATTGATGCTGCCTTGTTGGTTAGGGATTAGATCATGGCGGGGATTTCTTTATGTACAATGTTCTGTTTTAATGGGATGACAGTAGGGTAAGTGTGAGGGTTGGTGCACCCTAGAACCGGTTCAAACCACCAGTGGCCTTTGTTGCCACTGACCGTTCCCAGGCGGTAGCCCTATTGTCAACCATTTTGTGTTTGTGATGTCGTTTGCATTTTTTTTATTACTTTTGCCTTCTCGTTTGTCTGTTTTTATGTTTTGTGGTTGACTGTCGTCCTTGAATACTACTTTCCCTGTCCGATATTTTTATCTTTCTTGTCAATAGAGCTACCGCCTAGGAACGGTCAGTGACAAAACAGTCGCTGGGGTCTAAACCAGGTCCTAGGGTGCCAGATCTCACTCTTACCCTATTGTCATCCTAATAAACGGGACAGTGTAAATAACGATATCCCCGCCAGGGTATACTCTCTAACAAACAAGGCAGCGTTAATTGGCAATATAAGTAAAACATGTATATAAATATAATATAAAACACAAAAGACTAGAAAGCCACAAACCAAATACTCAGTGACCTGGTAGAAGCCGGAGCAACAAGAGAAGAAACCGTTTAGGGTAAGACAAGACAAGAATAAAGACAAACAACAAACACTACCGTCCTATAAAGATTTAGGTAGACGTCATCATAGGGTGCACAATATGTCCGGTCATTGCACAATCAAAGAGGAAAGCATAGTGACTAACTGTAAATGGATCAACCTCTAAACATTCCGTACGTTGCAAAATGATAGGGTCATAACCTCTTTTGATAAACGTTTCAACACGTTTGATAAAGATTGTATGAAAGTGATTATGACCATGATCTTACGAAGTTTGTAAATAACATCACCATAGAAGTCGGGTTGTGATAGTCCTTGACGCAGAAGATTTCTTAAATTACTTTTATATTATACAAAGTAGATCAGGGTTACGATAATACAATTTTGCAAAAGTTTTTCGAATGTTATGGTAACGATAGCCCTGCTGGGGTAGCTTTTTAGTTATAAAAATATTACGAATATTATAGTCCTCAACACGTTTACAAGCTCTAGAGAAACGAATAAGTTGAGAAACGTAGACCCAATAAGAAGTAGCTCGGGGGAATCCATCTAAATGGGAATAATTAACAATATCATAATTAATCTCCTGTCATAGATTTTACTAATTATATAACGCTGTAAAGCGAGTGGCTTTACATAAATCTTGGACTCTTAAGATTGTATTTTCGGCAGAACTGATTACTGAAATAAATTGCTAAAAAGAAAAACACCTGGCACATTTATCTAAACAAAAACATGTTTGACCCTGAAATTTAGCCCTGTGAAGGTAAAGCAAATACAGAAATTAAAGCACAATATAAAAAGAAAATTTGCTCACTAAGTCACTATGATATTGATTACAACTATAAAATATCTTACAACTCAACAACTTAAAAGCTATGAAAATTGATTTGCATCCGTTTAAATGCAGATGTTATGTCCATTGTTCCCAGTAATGCCACGGGACCAATGTTACTGGGTCAAAAGTGCTAGAGTGCCGTTAGAACCATTATCTTCAGATCCACTCTATCTTGCATTTCTCTTGTCCTTCTCTCCCGAGCATACGGACTTTGCGATACTTTTTTTTGGCATGAACTAAAAACAGTGGCAAATTGTTTAATGATGCTACTCCAGGGCTAGAAATTAACATTTTTAGTTTACTAGACCACCGGTCTTGTAGTAATAGGGTAAAATCAATAGACCTGCTCACAATTTACTAGCCCAATATAATATTCAACAGAAATTACTATTTTAATTCAAGTTTCGGTTTCTTTATACGAGTTTTACATTTATTGAAACTTTGGAAATATCAGGTTGTTAAAAGACCTGTTAGGTTAGACAGTGCTGTCACTACATAATCTATCGATTTATAATTTATTTCTTATTTGAATACGTTTTGTTACTAGCCCATCGGGACTACCCAGACACAGACTTTGCTAGCACGGCAGCATTTTTGCTATACTCGGGCTACAGGACTAGTGCTAATTTCGAGCCACTCCAGAAAGACAGGATAATGTTTATATATTAATTTTTTTTTTTATTGTTTATTGATTATATATATATATTAATATATAATAATATATATTAATACTGTCGTGAGCTTCAATAAATTGACTAAATTTAATATGCAATAACAGAACATTATATTTATGTATTTTTTTGTTTTTGTTTTTTAGAATAATGTTAGGCTATGTCCCAGAAATCGACATCAACACATTGCAACATTCTGACGCGATAGCCTTGCGCTTGCAATGCCACCCTATATAATGCCATACTTATGTTAGGCTATTTCAGACAAATGGAAATTAACACCTCAAGTTCTGACTCAAATATTACACCTACCTCTCGTACATTATTTAATGATATGTGTTACTATAATATTTTTCTAGAACTGAAGCTAAGTTATATCGCCGCCTTGGCAAGGTCATCCACCATCCAGCATGTCCCGGCCGCTTTATCAACGATAAAAAAACACATTTAGTAGTTTACAAATGCATATACAACGTTATTTAATTTACTTTTTATTCTTATTATTATATTAGTCATCTAAATTAAATGTGCATATACGATAAGGCCAAAGCATCCTGGATGAATGATGTAAAAGAAATCGATGGGCCCATTGACACACTCATTCAATAACACTTGGTGCGTATTAACAATTTGTTTCGAGATAGCATTTAAATACCGTGATTTCCAATTGTAACACTGTACAGCTAACTTGGAAAGAATTATGTTAGGCTATGACCCAACAATTGACATCCACACTTTCCTTTAATACAATATTGTAATATTGTCGACTTGTGTTCGATACAGAAATGACAAAATAATAAGCTGGAATCAACTTTCATTTAAAAGCAATAGCACATACAGTGGCATACTTCTGTTAGGCTATGACAGAAGAATCGAAATAAACACTTTCGTTTCAAAACTTTGTTATTATATGCACATAAATACCTGTCGGATATTATTGAAACATAATGTTACACATACGTATAATTTGATATGTCTAAATAAGTTCACAGCCTTGGCAAATAAATATAAAAAGATCGGACAGGGAAAGTAGCATTCAAGGAGGACAGTAAACCACAAAACGTAGAAACAAACACGCAAACAGACAAACGAGAAGGCAAAAGCAATAATAAATGCAAACGACATCACAAACACAAAAAGGGTTGACAATAGGGCTACCGCCTTGGAACGGTCAGTGGCAAAGTAGGCCACTGGGGGTTTAAAACCGGTTCTATGGTGCACCAAACCTCACACTTACCCTACTGTCATCCCATTAAAACAGGACAGTGTAAATAAAGAAATCCCCGCCATGATCTAATATCTAACCAACAAGGCAGCATCAATAGGCAATATAAGTAAAACACAAATATGCTCGTATAAATATAATACAAAAAAACAATAGCCTATAAAGCCACAATGAAGGTACTCAATGACTTGGCAGAAGCCAGAGCAGTAAGAGAATAAACCATTAAGGGCACGACAAGAAAGATCATGGACAAACATCAAACGCCACCGTCCCAATGGGCTTTAGGTAGGCGTCATCATAGGGTCCACAGCCCGTCCGGTCATCGTACAATTAAAGAGGAAAGCATAGTGGCGAACTGTAAAAGGGTCCACCACCAAGCATGCAGTACGTTGCAAAATGATAGGGTCATAACCTCTTTTGATAAACTTTTTAACAAGTTTAACAAAGATAGTATGAAAGTGATCATGACCTAGAATCTGACGAAGTTTATAAATCACATCACCATAGAAGTCAGGTTGTGATAGTCCTTGTCGCAGAAGAGTCCTTAAATTACTTTTATATTTGGAAAGAAGATCAGGGTTACGATAAAAAAAATTGCAAAGGTTTTACGAAGTTTATGGTAACGGTAACCCTGATTGAGTAACTTTTTAGTTATACAAAGATTACGAATATTAAAGTCCTCAACTCGAGTACAAGCTCTAGAAAAAACGAATAAGTTGAGACACATATACCCCATAAGAAGTTGCTCGGGGAACATCCCCATCCAAGTGGGGATAATTAACAATGTCAAAATTAAAATCATCTCTCTTGTCATAGATTTTGCTAATTATTTTACCATTTTCAATCGAGAGATCTAGATCAAGAAAAGAAGCGTTATTATCAGATATATTAGCTTTGTTAAGCTGAAGTTCTTTAGGATAAATATAATTAACCATAGTTGGAAAGAAAGGGTTGTCAATGTTCAATATGTTATCCAGATACCGAGAGGTATCATTAAAGGCTTCAATAACATCTGCCTGGGTATCTGGTGAAAGACTCAACATGAAATCCCTTTCATAGCAAAATAAGAACAAATCTGCGACAAGTGGTGCACAGTTACCCGACTCCAAATTCCAATCAATAACCAGAGTTGTCGTTCCTTTTGCATTGTCTGATTGAGAATTCATAATCGTTCAACATCGTAGCACAATACGGCCATTGCGAACATACGCAGGGTATACCGACATGTAACAATCATTCAGCATTAATATTTGATGCGTATTATCAACAAGTAGTTTGGAGATAACAATTAAATACCAATTTTCAGAACACAAAAACAGATCGATACTTACAAAATGGCGATAACTGCAAAGAGAGGTTATGCGTTAGAATTACACGTTCATAATAATCGCTGATTTCCACCCCCTGAAATAATAAGTATTTGTTCCCTAGTAGAACAAATCCCAATATCATAATTAAAACCATCTCTCCTGTCATAGATTTTACTAATTATTTCGCCATTTTCAATAGGGAGATGTAAATCAAAAAATGTTAGCTTTGTGGTGTTGAAGTTCCTTAGGATAGATATTACTAACCGTAGTAGAAAAGAAAGGTTTGCCAATGTTCAAAATGTCATCCAAATAGAGCGAGGTGTCATTAAAGGCTTCAGGAAAGACGCAACATGCAATCTCTTTCATAGCAATACAAAATCACATCTGCGACAAGAGGTGCACAGTTCTTACCCATAAGGATACCAACAATGTGTCTATAAACGGTAACTACATACCAGACGAAAATATCATCTAGCAGGAAAATAAGTGCTTCACAAACTTCTTGGCAAGTCCACATAATTTAATTGTCTAAACTGCCGTTAGTAAAAAACGCTTTGATATCATTACATGCCAAAATGTAGTTTTTTCTCTAGCTTAAGTTTTTTTAATAAGAGCAATAAGCTTGTCTTTGATAAGGTGATGTGGTAAGATGGTATATAGTGTAGAGAAGCCATAAGTGCTTACAGATGACACTTGACGTTTATTACAAATTTTATCAAGAACGTCTCCTAATTTTTAATAGACCAAAGTAAATTAATCCCAGAGTTTTCATAAGTTTTAGCACAATTTTGTTTAACGTGATCTTTAACAGCAGTAAGATAGGAAGTTAAAAGTTTGGAGATGTTTATGGTTGTGCAGGCACTAGAATTAAATAAAGCGGACCTTATTCGGATTTTTATGTACTTTAGGAATCCAGTACATAGTTGGCAGTTTGTTTTGCTTTTCGTCTCATTACGTGGTCCCGCCTTAGTTCCATTAAGCGATTTGAAAGCTTATATCAGCGACATTTTATAACGGATATTTCGACAAAAAAACATGTTTAAACACATTTTTACTGAGGTAAATGCGATAACCTGTTTAAAATTACCTATTAAATGTTTTAATTTTACAATATATAAACTTTTTTAGCCGAAATTAAGGTTTTATTTCATACCCCAGCCAACCCCGTTTTCGTTTCTTAGGGAAGGGGTTGGATGGAGTATGAAAATTAATACTCGAACCACGTAATGTACTTTAGCCTTGAAATTAGTGCACAGAGTGATATGAAAAATGACATTTATAACGACACTGTTAAACTGTTTTGTTTATATACTATCATTTTTAGCTAAATGTTTGCGTAATATGTTAAAAAATGTCACGGAGTATTTAAAATTAAGTATTTTAAATTTAGAATTTGCACTAGTTTCTTTATCATTAATCATTACTTCTTGAGATGTAGAACTAACTCCAGGTCCGTCAATGTCAACTGATAGTAGCTTAACTTTATTTCATCTTAATATTAGAAGCATTCGAAATAAACTTGAATTTATTAAGGATAATGATACTGACTTTGATATGTTGTGTTTTACCGAGATACATCTTGTACATGAAATAGCTGACGATTTCTTACTTATTGAAATTTTGTTACTACTTATAGGAAATATAGATACAAAAATTGAACAGGAAAAGCAGCATTCAAGGACGACAGTCAATCACATACACACACAGAAAGAAAGAAGGACAGCACTGCTCATTCTGGAGGTATTTTATTGTATGTTTCGTCAAATATAAACATGAACTAGAACATATTTTACCAGAATCTATATGGATTGAAATTAAAGATCGTAACGAAACTATACTTATATGCACCGTGTATCGATTTAATTTAAGTATTGAGCAATCGTTAGAAAGAGCAAAGAGTATAATTATAGTTGGAGATGTAAATGAGGACCAGTTAAACTTGAATAATCACCAACTGAGAGATATAATGTTGATTAATAATCTCACCAACGTAATTACAGAACCAATCCGAGTCACCGACAGTTCTTCAACTTTAATTGATCCAGTTGTTATGTCAGATTCTGTTAAAGCACATGAATTTGGTATTATTATAACACCACTTCACGTTACTGACCATTTTGGTACATACATTTGTTTTAATTTTAATCAAGTTATTACATCATCATTCATAAGACAAGTTTGGAATTATAAAAAATATCAAATTAAACAGACCCATAGAAGATACTGATTGGTCCTTTCTTCATAATAATGATTTAGAAGTTGCGTGCAGTAATTGTATGAGTAAGTTTATGGAATTAATTCAAATGTGCATACTGTAACGATTTGTAAACCTCTTTGTATTTTATATAATAGATCGTTGAACGAATCTTTTTTTCCGGACATTTGGAAATTTGAAATCGTTACGACACTTTTCAAAAGAGGTCTTACATGTATTTCCACTAATTATAGACCGATCTCGCTGCTAAGATGTATAGGCAAAGTGTTTGAACGGGTCGTTTATAAGTTTATTTATAACAATTTACATATTAATAACTTATTTTTTAAAATTAATCTGGTTTTCTCACAGGCCATTTGACAATTCATCAACTTATCGATATATATCATAATATTTGTCAAGCTTTTGACGCCAAACAATATACGTGTATTGTATTTGCAGATATCTCTAGAGCTTTTGATAGGGTATGGCATAAAGTGCTTTAAACTTAAGCAAAATTAGTTCATGGTAAATTAATTTCTTGGATTGAAAGAATTCTGAAATCAAAAACATAACCGCGGGCGTTCCGCAAGGCTCTGTACTCAGCTCTCTGAACCCCTTTTTAATATATGTTAAAGATATATCCGCAAATATATTAGGCATAGCTCGTTCTTTTTTGTCGATGATAGTTCTTTGTCAGTATCCACTTCAAGAATTGATGATATGGAGAGTATTCTAAACCATGATTTAAGCATTGTTTCAAATTGGTCAAAAATATGGCTAGTTCAGTTAAACGCCAGTAAAACTGAAGCATTGTTTTTTTCAAAAAACAATAAACAACGTCGGCCTAATCTTATTTTAGATAATACCCAGTTGTCGTTTGTAAAACACCACAAACATTTAGGCCTTACTTTGAGCCATGATAGCAAATGGAATTTGCATATTGTGACGATATTGAAAATATCGATCGATTTGTTTATCGGAACAGTAAAGTACAAACAGACATGTTATATTTTAACAAACAAATGTATTTAATAATAAAGTAAATACGGAAGATAGTTAGATAGGAAACTTGAAATAGAAAGAAAAGAAATATCGTGGAGTTTTAGACAATCACTGAATACTAATATAAATACTTTCTATTTTGAGTTCACAAACTCAAATGTCAAACACTGTAAAATGTCATATAATTCAACGTCCTTTCTCAAGTTTATTCTCTGTCTATGTAATATCTAATTGTTGTAGATTATTAATATGACTGTTGCCTTTAGTTGGCAAACCATTAATAGCACTTCATAGGTGGCACAATCTCTCACTATCTATGACAAATATAGATAACAGCATCTTATGTACACCTTGTTGCAAACTCTATAGGTTACTAATATATAATATGCATAGTATCACCAATCCTGTATGCACAGGCTATATCACATTACTGTATAGTCCATCTACTGACTGAATCCATCTATATCACGGATATATCATATTGATTATATCACCACTCTTCTGTGCATAGGCTATATCACTTCACTGTACTGACTTATAATCTACTGCTTCAATCTATATCACAAATATATCATATTGCCCGTATCACCCCTCTTCTACGTATTGGCTATATCGCTTGACTACGATCTGTACCCTACATCACATACCATCACCACACCCTCTACTACATCATCGCCACGAAAAAGGAGGAGACGTTCCCCTATAAAACAATAAAACCTTTCTTAATATTCTCAAATTGTGTGATTTTATATTTGACAAATCAACGCCACCGTATTGACAAAATAGCACAATTTCAACATTTCACTTAATACTGATAATTCAAATTAACTCACCAGACACCCTCAGTTCTAATACATCATATCTTCATATTGATTCCATCAAGTACTCCCACTCTTAGTAGCACAACATATCACCACCAATTCTCAACACACACTGACCACCAAAATATAACACTCAATTATCTTCTCTACTTAACAATAGAAAAATCACTCACTCCTGTTCACTATTGCATGTACAAAATATGACACCTTCCCTTTAAAGGTACTCTGTCTAATATCAATTAAAGTGAATTTGTCACAAACCTCCCCTCTAAGATAGATAATATGCTTTTATTATCTCAACCTTTCACAAATTGACATTAATTTTATATCCATCTGGACAACATGTCCGCAATCGTATTATTTTCCCCTGCAATTGTGAACCTATATTCTTGTTATATTAAGCTCCACCTCATTAACCTCATGTTCTGATCTTTCATCTTATTAAATCATTGCACTGGGAAGTGGTCTGACTCTATACTAAATTCCTTTCCTAAGAGGTATTCTCTTAATGTGATGACCGATTTGACTATAGCTAAACATTCTTCCTCTATACTTTGTTGGTACTACATTTTGTTTAATCGGATCTCGGCCTTTTGAATTGTATACTCTGTACAGTATTCTGTCATGACATGTAAAATACGAATTCTTACCTCCAGGTTCTATTTCTTCTACATTCTGGTTATGGTTCTCTTTTGCGTATGATCTGACTTTGTCTATTGATTTATTTTTATTTTGCTTGTCTTTCAATTCTGCTCTGTTTATAGCCAAATACTCATAGTCATCCGTGTTCTGAACATTTGTGGTTTCACTTACCTTTTGTACTTTCTTCTGCAAGCTAATTTCGTCCTCTACTTTTTTTTTTTTCTCTTCGTTGAAAACCCTATTTGTTTTCATGGCTCGTGTCTCTGTTCCTTGAAAGGTACTTATCTCATTTACACCGACCAAATACCCTATATTTCCTATAACTAACTCTGCAAATGGATTGTCCATTACCAATCCTTTTACATTGCCTGAAATAAATGATGTCTCTATATCAATTACAACTTCTGGGCACTGACATTCTACTCCATTTGCCAGTGTTACTACTTGATAGCATCCAGTCAGCCTACCCAGATGCTTTAATCTATCAGCTACAAATATTGTTGTACACCCAGTGTCTCTTAATATTGTCACCTTCTCTGTACCTACTTTACCCTCTGATAGCATAAGCCCATCAGTAAGCTGATCTGTTTCCCCTACTCCAATTACATGCTTTTGAACAGGTATTTCACTCATATAACAAACCTTTGTAACTTTTCTTGGAGAATGTACTAACCCATTTACCTGTTTTCCATAACTGTATGCTTTGTCTTTACTATGAGTTCTATTGTCCAAATTCCCTTTTAACGGACATTGTGCTATTAAATGGTCTTCGCTCTTACAGTGAAAACATTTGCGCTTTTCAAATGATTTATATGACGAAACAGGTATTTCACTCATATAACAAGCCTTTGTTACTTTTGTTGGAGAATGTATTAACCCATTTGCCTGTTTTCCATAACTGTATGCTTTGTCATTACTATGAGTTCTATTGTCCAAATTCCCTTTTAACGGACATTGTGCTATTAAATGGTCTTCGCTCCTACAGTGAAAACATTTGCGCTTTTCAAATGATTTATATGACGGAGTATTATAACCAAAGGCTCCTGGTGGGTATTCTTCATTTTGTTGTGTGTTTTCCTTATGTTTAAACATAGGTGGTCGGTATATAGGTTGCTTTGTGTCTTTCCCGCTGTGTGCTACCTGATAAGCACTTGCTAAAGTAACCAACTCTTGTACTGATTTTGGCTCTTTTTCTAGTAAGTATATTTGCAAGTCGTGCATGCAATTAGTCATTAATTGATCTCTTATGAGCATGTCTACTACGTTTTCGTATATGTTATTCACGAGTTCGCTTTCCTGCCAATGAGTGAAGTAATTTGCTATTCGAATAGCATATTCTTTGAAGGTTTCATTAGGGTTTTGTTTTGAATAACGAAACTTAGTACGATATTCCGCTGGATTTAACCCATACCTTTCGAAAATGGCTTTTTTGATTTTATCGTATGTTTTACTCTCATCTAGAGACATACGCGAGTACGCTTCTAGTGCATTTCCACTTAATTGCGGTATTAAACGAATAGGCCATTCTGATTTGTCCCACTTGTGTAATTCTGCTAGCCGTTCGAACGAAGTTAAGAATACTTCGATGTCTTGACCTTCTGCAAACTTTGGTAATGATACCTTTGCTTTAACCCCTTCGGCTTTATTTGTAGAAATATTGATTTCTTTTGACTTTAACTCTATCTCTTTAAGTTTGATCTCCTTTTCGTTTTCTAATTGTAATACCTTTAATTGTCTATCTTTCTCCTTCTCTACAACTGCGCGTTCTGAAGCTTTCTCATCGCGTTCTGCAGCTTTTTCGGCACGTTCTGCAGCTCTTTCTTCGCGTTCATTGACTTCGCGCCTTATCTTTTCTTCGCGTTCATTGACTTCGTGCCTTATCTTTTCTTCGCGTTCATTATCGTTATGCCTTATCTTTTCTTCACGGTCAATCTCTTTTAATCGCATACTTTCCTCCTTTTCGGCCCGTTCTCTTAAATACGCTAAACATGCCCCAACATCTCCTCTTTTTTCTATAATTTTCACGAACCAGTCTGGTACCTTTTCTGCCATTTTTCTTACTTCAATCGTTCACTTATATTATTTCAAATTACTATACAAGTCTGTTTGTCTCTTTTGCTCTTTTAAACCGCTGCCACCATTGTGACGATATTGAAAATATCGATCGATTTGTTTATCGGAACAGTAAAGTACAAACAGACATGTTATATTTTAACAAACAAATGTATTTAATAATAAAGTAAATACGGAAGATAGTTAGATAGGAAACTTGAAATAGAAAGAAAAGAAATATCGTGGAGTTTTAGACAATCACTGAATACTAATATAAATACTTTCTATTTTGAGTTCACAAACTCAAATGTCAAACACTGTAAAATGTCATATAATTCAACGTCCTTTCTCAAGTTTATTCTCTGTCTATGTAATATCTAATTGTTGTAGATTATTAATATGACTGTTGCCTTTAGTTGGCAAACCATTAATAGCACTTCATAGGTGGCACAATCTCTCACTATCTATGACAAATATAGATAACAGCATCTTATGTACACCTTGTTGCAAACTCTATAGGTTACTAATATATAATATGCATAGTATCACCAATCCTGTATGCACAGGCTATATCACATTACTGTATAGTCCATCTACTGACTGAATCCATCTATATCACGGATATATCATATTGATTATATCACCACTCTTCTGTGCATAGGCTATATCACTTCACTGTACTGACTTATAATCTACTGCTTCAATCTATATCACAAATATATCATATTGCCCGTATCACCCCTCTTCTACGTATTGGCTATATCGCTTGACTACGATCTGTACCCTACATCACATACCATCACCACACCCTCTACTACATCATCGCCACGAAAAAGGAGGAGACGTTCCCCTATAAAACAATAAAACCTTTCTTAATATTCTCAAATTGTGTGATTTTATATTTGACAAATCAACGCCACCGTATTGACAAAATAGCACAATTTCAACATTTCACTTAATACTGATAATTCAAATTAACTCACCAGACACCCTCAGTTCTAATACATCATATCTTCATATTGATTCCATCAAGTACTCCCACTCTTAGTAGCACAACATATCACCACCAATTCTCAACACACACTGACCACCAAAATATAACACTCAATTATCTTCTCTACTTAACAATAGAAAAATCACTCACTCCTGTTCACTATTGCATGTACAAAATATGACACCTTCCCTTTAAAGGTACTCTGTCTAATATCAATTAAAGTGAATTTGTCACACATATCGAAAATGTATCAGCCTTTTGAAATTTACACTAAGTCGTAAGGCACTAAATCTTATCGGATGTCCGTCCAATCTTAGAATATGCTGCTAGTGTTTGGAATGGCTCCAGCGAATATGAAAAAACTAAACTTGAACAAATACAATATGAAGCTGCGCGTATTGTGACCAGTCTTACCCGTTCGGTATCTATTGTTAATTTAATGAATGGAATAGGGTGGTTAACGTTATCAGAACGGCGTAAAAAAAAAGAGTATGATAATGGACCTCTGGCAACGGCCGAACACGACACAAACAAAATATCTCGTTTTATATTGTGAGACTGTTCATGAACGGTAGTGAAATATGCTAGCTACCACTCACGCCCTCTAGCCCCGGGTTGAGCAGAACTCAATATTTATAAAATCATTAGTACATAATTTAAACCATCCCGAAGATGGCTAAGTTCCAAAAACTTTCTGTTGTATATACAATGAACAGTGCCTGAATACCTGGCAAATCTACTGCCAAGAACTGTAGTGGAAGAGACTCCATATCCCCTCACAAACGCAGAAAAATTCTCGCAGACTTCTGTTAGAACATATATTTGTATGAATTCATTTATTCCATCAGCTATGAAACTCTCGAATGATTTACCTTTAGATATTCAGGCTCATTAAATATATTCAAAGGTTATTTTATTTGCGAACAATGTTTACTAGTTCGAATGTTCCTAGTTTTTTATTTATCTCCTGTACGTTTTTTTATCTGTTATGCATGCTAGGATTAGAAATTCATGTAGTAATCTCAATAATGATATTTTTAAAAATCATTTACGCGAATCGCCTAATTGCAATTGCGGTCAGGGTAATAAAAAGAAATATAAAAAGATCGGACAGGGAAAGTAGCATTCAAGGAGAACAGTCAACCACAAAACACAGACACAAACACGCAAACAGACAAACAAGAAGGCAAAAGCAATAATAAATGCAAACGACAACAGGGCTACCGCCTTGGAACGGTCAGTGGCAAAGTAGGCCACTGGGGTTTTAAACCGGTTCTAGGGTGCACCAAACCTCACACGTACCCTACTGTCATCCAAGATGCAAATCATTTTTTCCTGAAAGGCTCGATCTCTTCCAGTCAACACGTTCGTTTCATCCTTTAAGCTCAAATACATTATTGTTTGGAAGATTAGATCTTACAACATAAGAAAATGGTTTGATTTTTAATTTTGTTCAAAGCTTTATTATAGTCATCGATTTATTTAGGTTTGCCATTACATTCTATCTGTTCTGATCAACCCGAGAAATGTCACATGTGTTACATTATTCTTTCTTTCACTTCTACATTTCCTTTATTTTTTATTTCTATTTTCTTAATTTCTTAACATGTTCTACTACATATCATGTTGTAGTTAATCCAGCTTATTGATACGTGTTAATAGCAATTGCCATTCATTATATTTGTTAAAACTTCATTGTAGGGAAGGGTCGTAACTAATGTTAGCCCGACCCGACTGTATTGAATTTGTTCATATATGGCAATAAAATATGTTTAAATCAATCAAAGTGATATGTGTGGAAACAGCATCATCCTCAATAGATTGAAAGTATGAGTTAGTGTCACTGAGTTCCAGAGATAAAACATTGACGTAATGTTATCGTCAAACAATAATTACATTATTAGCTGCTTTATCAGCAGGAACTAAAACACATTTATTATGAAGTTCTTGAATTGTGGTCCTTGAATGCTACACTTCCTGTTTGACCTTTAAATCTGCTTTTGTTCTGACCAAGCAACTACTGCGTGTTTTTATTGCTAAGGTTGCTAATGTCACCGTCTTAACGCTCCTGGCGGTGTATGTTACTGCCACCTTCTTAACGTGTCTGGTGGTGTATGTGTTCGTATCTAGTGTCACCGTCTTAACGCGCCTGGTGGTGTATGTGTTCGTATTTTATGGTGCATTTGATTGTACACGGTGATCTCGGGTTGAAAACTCGTTCGAACGACTTGTTATCTTGTTTATCGTATTTAAATAAATAATCCCTATTTGGTCACAGCTGTTCCTAGATGACGCCATACTACCTATTAAACTACTGTACCGATATGATTAATCATTGTGCAATATGTGGCCTTAGTCTCTGAACATCGATACAGGTTGCACGTCATCATGGCGTTTGCATCGCCTATTATGTAAATGAAGTGATATGCGCTACACATTTATATAAGCGTATCAACATTTCCAGTGAAGCACTCAATCCTTAGCCTTAGGCTCTCTCGTTGTTTGTAAATTTAAAGTGTTATTTTATTATATGAAATTGCTATTTCGCTTTGGATAAGGATGTATATCAAATACATCTGATCGCTAATGGTTGATGTCACAGACAATTTGCGTTAGTCGATTGTTAGAGTTGACAACTTCAAATGGTAATACCATGTGTATCACATGTCTATCATATATTGGCTATTCAGATATCAGTAAACATGCGTGGTTAAGTGAAAGTGTAATATACATGGATTATATGGTATCAGACTGGTATTATTTTGCTTCCGGTTCGTTATCCACGAAAGTAGCACTTTAAAAAACGTGGATCAGATCAGGGCCTGGTTACTTGTGAAAAAATGTGTTTGAATACTGTGTTTACTATGTAATTTGATAAAACTTAATGTTTGGCAAGTTTTATTAGCAGTGAGCTTTGTTTTACAGGACCATTTGCTGACTGTGGAGAGAACCGCATAACGCCATCTGCCTACTCATAGATATGTGGTGAACATTGTGAAATGGACATTGTGTGTATGGAAGTGAAATTTGTTGGAAAAAAGACACAAGTATATCGACATGGGTTAAGCCTTTGATTTTCAGGACTTCTATATGGATGGTTGAAGGCAAAATGTTCCAGATATGAGTACCTTAGTTGTGGAATAAATGACAACGACTCGAAAACAGTCATTTTATTCTATTCCCAATATACTGAAATATTACCAAACCGAGACCATATGAAATATTGAAGGGACGCAACATGTATTCTAACGAGTCTGTTTTGCCAAATGCATCTGGATCACTTTTGCTTCAGTTGAACAATAACATGACGATGGCATTGCTGCCAGTGACGATTCTTATAGGGTTGGAATCCATAATTGGTTGTGTAGGAAATGTTTTAATCCTGATTATATATTCAAAATATTACGAAAGGAATAATTTTAGATGTTTTGTGCTGTCTATTGCGCTCGTAGACCTAACAAACTGCCTCACGGCGATGCCGATAGAGATGTTTGGGCAATGCCATTGGTACATTTTTGAGCATGCTTGGCTGTGTAAGGTCAAATCTTACTTTCTCGTGCTCACCACATGGGGTTCGGCGACAATACTATCACTACTGGCCTTCGATAGACACCGAAAGGTATACCATCCCTTAAAATGGCAAATCCAACCGTCGCTCGCGCTGAAGTTATGTATGGCATCTTTCGCCATATCCGGGTGTGTTGCAATACCTACCACGATTACATGGGGAAAGCGGAGCTATATTTATCTACACCATGGCATACCAATCAATGTTTCCATTTGCGAAAAATCTGGTCAGTACGCAGACAGTATATATCCATTTGTATATTTAAGCTGCGTTTATACTGTACCAATTGGTCTGATGCTATGTTTCTTGAGTTTTGTCAATATTCGAATCGCCAGAAAACTATTTTGGCGATTGAATAGAAAAAATAACTGTCCAGCTCGTTTTTTAAGATCCTCTTCTGAAATAAAAATAATATCTGCAACAAATAATTCCGCTAGTGTTGTATATAACCAACGAAAAAATGTTGGTGAGGACAAGAATTGTCGCAAATTGACGATTACACAATCGGAAACGCAGCATGATAATCAACTTGCGAACTATAGCAACGACGAAAGCGAACTATCAGCAGGTATTATACTTAACGCAATGCGTAAACTAAAACTAAGCGATGACCCTAAAACAATTAGAACAGTAAATGGAGCGGAAGTGAACAAACGAAGGAGCACTACAAGGTCTCGCCGGAAACGCAAAACCATCATCATGCTCATACTGACGTCCGTGTATGTCACGACAATGACAGTATATGTAGTACTAATATCCATTGTAGCCAGAGAGGAGGAACTTGTAAATAATCTATCAAATCTCAAGAAAGTAGTATTTTTCCTGTTCTTACGACTGTTTTTTATAAATAGCGCTGTCAATTCTGTATTATATGGCGTTTTAGATCCAAGGTTTCGACAGGGGTTACGGAAATGTTTTCTAGAAAAACAATGATGTTTATTCGTTACGAGACGTTTTTAGGTACCTTGGTCGGAGAGTGATGAATTGTCTGACGGTGTATAGGTCTCGTCGTTATTTAATGTTATCATGACAGTTGCGGCGGTTGGGATTTGGTGGGGAGGGTTGTATCAGCGTTCTAGATACATTTGGTCTCTCCGTGTGTGTTTGGCCATATCTCCATCAGATTAAAGACAAACACGAAACAACACTCACAATTCCTCAGAGCAAAGATATTAAACAAGTGCAAGAAATGTAAATAACATATAAATAAAAATGTACAAAGCCCATCTACATAATGGAGAATCTGCGTGCGCATATTTGTATAAGAATTTACTTGTCCTAACCGGTGTCGTATTGTTTTTATGTTTGTCTGTTTTATTATTTCCATATTTTTGCATTTAGGACACACATATCGACAGATTAGTATACAGCCAAACGACAACTCCCCCTCCCACCGCAGAATCCACACACTCACTCAATAGGAACGAAAATATGTATTTCAGGATTCTGGAACATTTAATTTTAAAACGCATTGCGGTAAAATCTATATATTCAGTTGCCGTCAGAATCCACGTTTTAAATGGATACTACAACTTGTCAACATAAGGAAGAATGCGTTAAAATATTGCAACGGGCGCGGGAGAATGATGACGATAGATTTGTTGCTATTTGAATCCTTGAAAATTGTCCTGTTTGCGCAACTGTTTGCGACATTTCATAACATATCGTCTATAGATTGTGGACTGTTCACAACATGTTGATATACCATCTTCATGCATGTGTAATGTGTGTGCAAGGCAGTTACCACTCATACTGTCACAGATTTCCAAGGATCTTAAAAACATACCACAAGGACATTTCTACAAAGATACACGAAGAGAAGGAGACTTTTGTCTTGCTAGGATCATAATTACTGACTACAATGAAAGGTATGAATGGCGGTTGTGTTTTTTCTTTGCTTCGGTGAAATCGGATTTTAATTTTGACATATAGGACTTCTTGAGGTAAATCTTATACAGTTCTGTAGATGAAGTTGTGAGCCTTGTATATATGTTGAAGTATAAGTATTTGGATGAAGAAATATGTAACTATTAACCAAAACGCTGATTTCCTTTGTTTAACATTGAAATTTTGACAAGTTTTCACCTCAAAACAGTATCGACTTTCTAAGGTGTTTCCATCTATTAATAAGTGCAATGCTAAGAGGTGCAATTGTTGCAATTATTTATCTGCAATTATTAAATCAGCTGTTAATGGTAGATTGTTTAATGTATGTCTAGCAGCTTCAAAGTTTGATTGACGTACATCTCACGTCATTTCTGACTTGAAATGCACCACGTAATGTCGTTGCGGTATACCATATGTTGGACAAACAGGTCGTTCCTTAAAAGTTCGATGTCGAGAACACGAATATAATGCAGGTAATCCTAAAAAGTTAAAAAATTACTTGTACCAAAAGTTTCGCCAGTCAGGTCATATTTTTAGTAACGTAACTGTTCAACCGGTTGAATATATAATTTTTGATAATGATGCTACTAAAAGCTTTAAAATAAAAACTAGACATATTGCAGAACTTAAGTGGATGAAAAACTTACAGACACCATATCCACTTGGCCTTAATGACAATAGTTATCAAGAAGGAAATATTTCAAAAGATCTATAATTCGCCACCTTAGAATTAAAAGGTCCTATCTGAATTTTTCATACTTTTGAGAAAAATGAATTTTAAGGTTTGAACATTTGTAACAAATCAGGGAAATACTTTACAAATACACATTATGGTGCTGATATATGTTATATTCAAAGCTTCAATTACACATATATTTCATTTGTCGATAATCAATAAGTCAATAGATATAATCTATAATGTAAATAGGTCCTTTTACTACAAACATTTTTCAAGAAATTTTAAAATAAAAATGTCGTTTTTGGCAAATAGGCCCTTATTTCATGAACTGATTTTCATAAAATATGTTGAATTATAGGTGTAAAAGGTTCTATGTCCTTTTACTATGAATATAAATACAGCATATGTTCGATAAAAGTATACAAGTAAGGGCATTATTACAGACAGTCAATGTATTCTGAGCGTACAATCAAGTATGTTTGAACACATATATGTAGATTAATGATTTCTGTCTCTGTCTATAAAAATCATTAATGCTATTCACTCAGAATCAGAATCATCCTTATCCGAAAATTCCGGAATGTTGTCTTTGCATTTGCTGTTTGTTGGTAGTGAAATGAAGTATCCATGAAAGTCGTCAGGAATGATCCCTTTTTCGCAAAGATTTACCAAGTCTTTCTTTTTTTGGGTAGACACGGGAAGCCGTGAAGTATATTACATATCTATGTCAGAATCATCTGCCGGCCACGTTTCTGTCCTATCTTTCGTGCGAGTTGCTGTACGCTGGGTGTTTATTTGCATGAAATTACCAGCTTCGAATGTATAGTTCACATACAAATTCTTAGGATGCTCTTTCTTCTCTCTGATCCAGCGCACATTCAGCCAGTTAACCTTTGTTCCAGTAATAGATGTTTGAAGATTTAGATTGCGATTCTTCACAAATGACTTGATGTCAAGAACGTGGTCGTATCTCATAGGGACTGTGAGATATGGGTAGGTTTTCCTCGACATACATATTACAGTACTCCAAAGTGAAGGTACATACACAGATGTCCTTTTCTTTGACTGTTCTATGGCTGAATGGACATATTCACATTCCATTTGGCTGTGACCTGACTGTAAAAACTTGCGGTTGATGGCCTTCAACTGTGGTACTTTGGTAATGCTGTACAAATATGACGCGGTAACAAATTGGTTTCTGTTTTGGCCTCCACATGTGTCTGAGAAGTATGTGATTTCATCTACAGTTCCTGAAGAACACACCGACTGTGTGTTTTTCAAAAGGCATGTGGCTATTTCACAAGAACCCCTTTTCCCATTTGGTTCATCCCATACATGACAAACGGCATGTTTATCAGCTAACTGGTATATTGTTAGGTTGTAACAGAATAATTTGCGTGAATAGTATAATTCACTGACAAGTGAACATGGTGTAGTGGGAACAGCTTGTAAGTCAAATATTGCTACACAGTAATTTTTATTTTATTTTGCTCTTTGTTTGTCTTTCTCTTTCTCTTCTCTAGGTTCAACTTTCCTTTTCTGGTGTACTTTCCTTTTCTGGTGTACTTCATATTCCTTTTTTAATTCATCTGTGAGAGAATCAGAATTTTTATGTTTCAAGTATTTAGCACATAAAGAACATTGGTCTTTCTTAGGCTTGTAGAAAGACAAGTTAAAGTGTTCACAAACTATTTGTCTGTACTTCCCTTCTTTCACAGCTACAATGCCTTTTGCTTTGCACCAATCATCGTAAAGGAGCCACATTTTGTGAATATTTAAATCCTATGCTAAATACTGTTTTTTGGAACCTTTCCCAGAGTAGTGCGACTCCATTTTAGGAAAACTGTTTATGTGCTCACAGAGTTGAAATTTTCTTCACTAATATTTGTTGAGCGTGCTTTACGGCCTCTAATGTCTTCCCCTTGAAATGTTCCATGCTCTTTTCTGGCCATTGCACATCTTACAACTTTCTGTCCTATGTCAAGTGTTTTACGAAAGAACTGAGAACAGACCCGTTCATGTTTCTCTCCAAGAGCAAGGTGATATTGAAGTGACTTTTTTTTTCTCCCAGTTGATTTACGGCATGGTGTGTTTTTTGTAACAACATCACAAATGAAGCATCGTTGTCGTTCATAGTTTGGAAGGGAGTAGTACATATCAAACAGTTCGGGATATATATTGTTTACCTTCGCATCTACTCTTCTTACGAACATTTGCTTTCAATGCACTTTCATTTCTTTTTCTGCTTGAATTTTTTTTAGGAGGGCTCTCGAAGTCGGCTCGCTTGTGTGGTGCAAGCGGTATATCATTTGTATTTTCTGATCTTTCAACATTGTTTCCAGTCATATTTTTGCTGGATGTTGTATGTACAGGATTTGGTTCCTCGTTCATTTTTGACTTTTTAGATGGCTGAACTGTAGCTGATTTAGTTGCATCATAGTGTTCTTCTTGTCTTATAGACAGGTAGGCTATTTCAATCAATGAGCTTATATGAACAGTTTTCAATCCATTCAGATGGTTTAATGTTAATGATTGGTGTTGCAAGGGAACTAGAGTATATTCGAAGGAAGCTGTTATATTTATCAGCAACAGCTAATGGTAAACAGTCTGCAATGCTTGTATTCCAGTGACCACTTCTTCTCAAGTCATCAACTTCTTTTATAAATTCATCACTTTGATTTCTTTCCTCCGTACCAAGAGTAACAAAAACTGAGTAGCGGTCTTTATTTTGTAACATATATTCACAAATCGAATGTCTAAATGTATCAATTTCCGCCAAAGCTTGGCCCTGTACACTTCTCGCAACAGCAGCAAAGAAAAAAATTCCATCTGAAGCAACATCTATGCGTTTCCTTTCATTACGCGTAAGAAGTAGGTCTAAGCGATCTTCGTGTAGTTTTCTGGTATGAGCCTTAAGTGATTGTAATTTTCTATTTAAAAGTATAGATTTTTCTACGTCAGTTAATTCGCTCTCGATCTGTTTTCTTTCCTCCCTTCTTTCAAAACTTTAATTGATTTCTTAAGCTTTTCCAGTAACACATTCCCTTTTGACTGTCTTGGCTTTTGCTTCAACTTGGGCGACTTACACACTGTTGTTTTGTTCTTCCAGGCTTTGTTACGCACACCTTTGCAGTATTCTTTTCATTTCTTTTGTTTTGTTTTGTATGCAATAATTCACCTGCCTCAGAATCAGTAGAACTAACATTGTCTTTATCTGGGTTGTGCGATACATCCTGATTACTGTCATCAGAAAAGCCACTTTCTTCTTCAATCAGTTTTCTCTTTACTGGTTGCTTTGTTTGTCATTTCAATGTTTTCGCACGTACATTATCATCGGATGAGCTATAATAGTCTTGTTTCGTGCCCTCGTGTGCCGGATCATTAACATCAATGTCCCCCTGTAACTGATCATTTGAACCGTTTTCCGCTTGTGCCGTGTCTTCAACTCTGATTTCCTCGTGTGCCGGATCATTTACACCAATTTCCTCGTGTGCCGGATCATTTACACCAATTTCCTCGTGTGCCGGATCATTTACACCAATTTGCTCGTGTGCTGGATCATTTATACCAATTTCATCGTGTTCTGGATCATTTACACCAATTTCCACTTGTGCCAGATCATTATCTCCGATCTCCTCGAGTGTTTGATTAGCCTCTCCTGTAGTGATACAATTAGAGAAACATCTACAATTCAAATATTACACACAAACTGATTTAATTATATTAATTTTACTATCTATTTATTTATAGTGTACACTTTTATTTATCAATTTATATAATATAACATTTCAGTAATTTGTGTTGTTTTATACACAGAGTAATTGGAACAGGAAAAGAATCTCATATACATTACCTGCCATGCCATACTAGCATACAACTCCTCATCTGACCATTCCCAATCACCATCATTGTTCTGTAAGAGATTTAAGAATCGATTCAGTAGTTGGGACAGTATTAAAATTACTTTTAGTCTTTAGTTTTAGACTTATGTTGGTGAAAAATAGTCAATAATAATTTCAGTTTATTATTTAATTTATTATTTATGTGAACCTAAAACATTTATTGCAATGGGTAATGTTTATAAAAACTGATTTTCTTAAATAATGTGATTGCATTAAACTAATTACAATATAGAACTTAGAAAACAATCTTCTTATTTGTAATTTGTAAAAATAAATAATTATAACATACCTTGCTTGCATAAAAATCAGCCATACTTCCTCATCCCTGTGCTAATTATTTGCAAAATGTTAATGTTATCAATTGTGGAACAAAATAATATCTTATCAAAACAATTCCAGGGAAATGCTACACCAAACCTGTCATCACTGAATTAATGTTTGATTAACAACATGCAGGTTTGGTGAAACTACTTGGAATAAAAACGGCCTATATGCCAAATAGTTCCTTTTACCTCAATAGATATGAAAATCATTGAAAATTGTTTGGAATTACAAGGGCCTGTTTGACAAATGGGTCCTTCTACCACAAAACTACATACAAATACATCCTTTTACCGCTAACTTATTTATGTAAAGGTAGATATGACCATTGTATTCTGACTCATATCTGTTAATATGACAGGAGTACAGGTTAGAAGATTTTACAGGAGAAGCAGATGATTAAATGAGACAGAAATATGCAAAAATCTCAGTTTTGGTCAAAATGTTAGATGGGCCCTTTTAATCCTAAGGTGGCGATATTTTCTATTCGAAAGAGTAAATCTAGGTCTCACGATCTTAGGCGTAATGGTAACATCAAACGTAAATCGTGTGTAATTATTTCTGTCGCTGATTTACATACTATTTTTAAACAGTCTGGAAAGCACTTTATGCTTTCACGGCTTACCTCTTTGTCCATTTCTTCACTGAAGTTGATCGACGAGGAAGCAGACAAAATTTTCATTCGTACAAATCCCTTGTATAACACTGCTTCCATAGTTCAAAGCTACACACAACATGTTCTCCGACCCCATATTGACAAGGAGTCTGATCACGTCAGGCATTTTCTAAAACTACTATATATTTACAAAGATATTGATTTTATTGAAATGGCTAGTATTTCTCGAGATGCTCGCGTAGTTGATTCTATCCCAAAATATTTCAAAAATTCCGAAAGTCCTGTAATTGGTACAAGAAGCCTATTAGAAATATTATTTTGAACTACAATAACTGACCTTGATATAGTAAATAACACTCCTAAGGAATGTGAATGCAACACATCAAAATGTTGCTATGCTCCAGCAGGTCATGTCATCACTGGTAATTTTGATATTGTTGATAAACGTATTCGGCATTTGTTTTCGAAAGGTCTTAAATATAGATTACCTTCAATTATTGATTTTAACTGCCCAGATCGCCCACTCCATTGAAGATTTTAGTATACAATGGTGTCATAGAGAACATGCGGACCCAAACTCGCTTCTACTTGGAAAAAGTCAATTCTTAAAATTATAGATACACGTATTAACTTTTATAAAGCTAACCCCTTCCTCCGAGACCTAGTTTTTCCTTTCGTAATTTAAAATCGGGAATTCAGGAATTTCTTAATAAATGTGTTTTAGTTCCTGCAGATCAAGCAGCTAATAATGTAATTATTGTTTGACGCCTACATTACGTCAATGTTTTATCTCTGGAACTCGGCAGCACCAATTACGTATACTCCAGTACATTCTACTGAGGAGGATGTTGTTTCCACACATATCACTCGGTGCACTACTTTCAAGGCATTTGGTATCCCTATGGGTACGAACTGTGCACCAGTTGTCGCAGATTTGTTTTTATTTTGCTATGAAAGAGATTTCATGTTGAGACTTTCACCAGACACCCAGGCAGGTGTTATTGAAGCCTTTAATGACACCTCTCGGTATCGGGATGACATATTGAACATTGACAACCCTTTCTTTCCAACTATGGTTAATAATATTTATCCTAAAGGACTTCAGCTTTACAAAGCTAATATATCTCATAATAACGCTTCTTTTCTTCATTTAGACCTTCTCGATTGAAAATGGTAAAATAATTAGCAAAATCTATGAAAAGAGAGATGATTTTAATTTTGACATTGTTAATTATCCCCACTTGGATGGGGATGTTCCCCGAGCAACTTCTTATGGGGAGTATGTCTCAACTTATTCGTTTTTCAAGAGCTTGTACTCGAGTTGAGGACTTTAATATTCGTAATCTTTGTATAACTAAAAAGCTACTCAATCAGGGTTACCCTTACCATAAACTTCGTAAAACCTTTGCAAATTTTATTATCTTAACCCTGATCTTCTTTCCAAATATAAAATTTTGATATTGTTGATAAACGTATTCGGCATTTGTTTTCGAAAGGTCTTAAATATAGATTACCTTCAATTATTGATTTTAACTGCCCAGATCGCCCACTCCATTGAAGATTTTAGTATACAATGGTGTCATAGAGAACATGCGGACCCAAACTCGCTTCTACTTGGAAAAAGTCAATTCTTAAAATTATAGATACACGTATTAACTTTTATAAAGCTAACCCCTTCCTCCGAGACCTAGTTTTTCCTTTCGTAATTTAAAATCGGGAATTCAGGAATTTCTTAATAAATGTGTTTTAGTTCCTGCAGATCAAGCAGCTAATAATGTAATTATTGTTTGACGCCTACATTACGTCAATGTTTTATCTCTGGAACTCGGCAGCACCAATTACGTATACTCCAGTACATTCTACTGAGGAGGATGTTGTTTCCACACATATCACTCGGTGCACTACTTTCAAGGCATTTGGTATCCCTATGGGTACGAACTGTGCACCAGTTGTCGCAGATTTGTTTTTATTTTGCTATGAAAGAGATTTCATGTTGAGACTTTCACCAGACACCCAGGCAGGTGTTATTGAAGCCTTTAATGACACCTCTCGGTATCGGGATGACATATTGAACATTGACAACCCTTTCTTTCCAACTATGGTTAATAATATTTATCCTAAAGGACTTCAGCTTTACAAAGCTAATATATCTCATAATAACGCTTCTTTTCTTCATTTAGACCTTCTCGATTGAAAATGGTAAAATAATTAGCAAAATCTATGAAAAGAGAGATGATTTTAATTTTGACATTGTTAATTATCCCCACTTGGATGGGGATGTTCCCCGAGCAACTTCTTATGGGGAGTATGTCTCAACTTATTCGTTTTTCAAGAGCTTGTACTCGAGTTGAGGACTTTAATATTCGTAATCTTTGTATAACTAAAAAGCTACTCAATCAGGGTTACCCTTACCATAAACTTCGTAAAACCTTTGCAAATTTTATTATCTTAACCCTGATCTTCTTTCCAAATATAAAAGTAATTTAAGGACTCTTCTGCGACTATCACAACCTGACTTCTATGGTGATGTGATTTACAAACTTTGTAAGATTCTTGGTCATGATCACTTTCATACTATCTTTGATAAACTTGTTAAAACGTTTATCAAAAGAGGTTATGACCCTATCATTTTGCAGCGTACTGCATGCTTGGTGGTGGACCCTTTTACAGTTCGCCACTATACTTTCCTCTTTAATTGTACGATGACCGGACAGGCTGTAGACCCTATGATGACGCCTACCTAAAGCCCATTGGGACGGTGGCGTTTGATGTTTGTCTATGATTTTTCTTGTCATGCCCTTAATGGTTTATTCTGTTGTTGCTCTGGCTTCTGCCAAGTCATTGAGTACCTTCATTGTGGCTTTCTAGGCTATTGTTTTTTTGTATTATATTTACACGAGCATATTTGTGTTTTACTTATATTGCCTATTGAGGCTGCCTTGATGGTTAGAGATTAGATCATGGCGGGGATTTCTTTATTTACACTGTCCTGTTTTAATGGGATGACATTAGGTTAAGTGTGAGGTTTGGTGCATCCTAGAACCGGTTTAAACCCCCAGTTGCCTTGGTTGCCACTGACCGTTCCAAGGCGGTAGCCCTATTGTCAATCCTTTTGTGTTTGTGGTGTCGTTTGCATTTTTTATTACTTTTGCCTTCTTGCTATTCAGTATAAAGAAAGATACAAATATCGGACAGCGAAAGCAGCATACAAGGACGACACATTCAAAAACAAACACTCAAACAGACAAACGAGAAGGCAAAAGTAATAATAAATGCAAACGGCATCACAAACACAAAAGGGTTGACAATAGAGATACCGCCTTGGAACGGTCAGTGGCAACAAAGACCACCTGACATTTAAACCGGTTCTAGGGTAGGCGTTAATCACAATGGCCGCTGGCGACTCTGGACTAAATGATCATTATATAGTCGGACTTGAGCCTATGCTAATGGATGACAATACTGAAAGGAAAATGCCTTTTCCGGCATCTGCGGTAAATAAATCCGCACATATTACGGCAGATGACACGGATATGGATTCATGACAAATAATAAATTCATAGACAGTCAAAATGAGTCAAGTAGCAGTAATGATCATGAGAATGTTTTGACTGATGAGCACAATGATGAGCAAACTGCAGACATCCATGAATACCACCGTCTTGTTGACTTAATGGAAGAGTTACCATGTGAAATTGATATTAAACAGTTGATACTCGATTACAATCACGATGAAACCAAACTCGAGCAGTCCCACATCCTACTGTTCGAAACGGTTAGATCATCGGACACCTTTCCATTTGGATTCGCTTCTGATCTTAAGCGACGTGTAAATACTCGAGGTGGGTCAACGGTTTCAGTAAAGTTGGCGTATGATCCATGCACTACTGGAGGTTATCCTAGGAGAAGATCCAATCAACATCAAAGATATAATTAGTAACAATAAAAAGACAAGTCGTCTCAGTTCTGTACCTCAACCGTCATCTAAATCTTAAGTGCTGGATACAGAAAAGTGCTCGTGTAGTGCTGAAATATCTCAAATGAAACTATTACCAGTCTGCAAGCTGATATCCTGCTTATTAAGCAACGACAAGCTGCTACCGAAAATGCAAGACTCTCTGATATGAAGCAAGCAAAGTGCGAAATCCATGACGTAAACCAGAATGTCACAAACTGTAAACAAACTCTGTCATCAAATATAGATGATGTAAAGACGTCCGTTGAGAAACTCGAACTGTTCACGACTCAAAAAGTGTCATTTTGTAAGGAAGACATTTTCAAAAACACTGGTGATATTATTCAAATACAAATGACTGTTTCAAATCTAAAAACTTCTCTAGCTGATTTAAATGAAGTTGTTAAGGGTCGCAGTAATGTAAACAGCGACGAACAATCTCGTGCTCAGATGCCGAACAATAATTACCCACAAGCCCAACATAAGCTCAACGCGTATGTAGCTACATCTGATCCCCCGTCTAAGACTCTCTTGTAATCTCAGACAATCATTCATTGCCCGAGCGCATACGTCACGCTATAATCTCTGGTGATTGTTCGCCTTCTGAACACGAGCCGTTAATAAACATTTACCATCCCGTGCAGAACGAAACATATTCTCCCGTTCTTTACAATTCGCCCGCTGTTGTCGGGTCTATTTCTAGAGAAAATGCAGAGTATTCGTCTTGTGGGCGCGAGCCGTTAAATACATTTACCCACCAGCGCAGAAAGAAACAAATTCTGCCGTTCTTCACAATATGCCCGCTGTTGTTGGGTCTAATTCTAGAGAAAATGAAGATACGTTCGGGAATATGCAGATACCCACGTTAGTCTCAAACCGCGACAAGTCCCGTAAATCCAATACTGGTGCGGCGTTCGTCATATCAACTTTGGTATCATTAATGAAGAAACAGCTGCCAAAAAGACACGTACAGAAAAGCGCGCTCAATATATACGCGGATATTATCCTGATGATATAAGTAGTCAGATCCCTGTCGATTCGACGATTTTGAAAATCGAAGCGATATTACGTTGGCGGGTTTAAACCGAGTATAACTGAACGCAAAATCGCAAATTACGTATCAAAAAGCGGACCAAAGGTTACACAAATAATATCAATATTGCAACCTGGAATGCAACAGGAATTATGTCATCGGCTAGTTACCCAAGTGAATTTTTAGTTAAAAACAAAGTTGATTTCTGTGGTGTTAGCGAACACTGGTTATACAAGTATGATTTGCATTTCTTGGACTGTATAAATAACAATTATAGTTGCAATGCCATTTCTGACCCAGATCTCGAAATTGGCAGTAGGCGCAAAGTAGGTAAAGGGGGCTTATGTATCCTATGGGACAAAACATTCAATAACTTAGTATCCCACTTAAATCTAGTTATTCGCCATGTGATTGGTGTTGAGATTATGACACAACCAGATTACTATCTTTACTTATTGCAAGTATATTTTCCGTGTAAGAACAATTCTATTAAGACTTACCGTGATTGTATGAATGAGCTAGAATGTATAATACATACATTAATTGACAAAGGGAGAATAATCGTAATGGGAGACTATAGTGTAGAACTCCCATCCATGTCAAAACCTCTAAAAATACCAAATGACAGTCGAAGTGAATGTCTTTTAAACCTCACGATGCCATTGAATATGGTTCCCATTGATGCCACTGATATGTGCTCGGGTGCCGCATTTAGTAATGTCCCGTATAACTCAGATAGAGAGACATTGATCATATATTTTTACAAGACTTGCAAAATGTCAATTTTTGTCATATATTCGATGATAATTCATTGAATGTATCGACTCACCGGCCAATTGTTTGTATTATTTTGTTACCATGGCAGCTTAATAGGAATCTGGAAGCCCCTGATAGATTAATTAACTGGCATAATATCAAAGATATATACATACAAAACTACAATACATATATCTCGAAAAACCCAATCTTACGACAATGTGAAGCACGCGAAATAAAATGCAAAAAAATATTGATGAGCTGTACCACTCTATTGTTAGTGCTGTTAATTTAGCTACTGAAAAATGTATTCCAAATCAAGATTTAAGCCCCATATTAAGACGTATTGGAACGATCACCTAAATAAACTACATCAATCTGTAAAGAATAAACGCCACCAATGGATAAATGATAATCGCACAAGGGGAAATAATTGCGTTAGTCACAGTGAATAAGAGAATTTCGGAAAGTTCACAGAAATTATGTTATAGAATACTTAGAAAACATGAAAAATGAAATTGACTCAGACGCGGAAGTTGATAATAATGAGTTCTGGAGGTTAATAAACCGTCGGCGAAAAAGAGCAACATATCTCCAATGCATGAAATGAATGTTGACGGTAAAGTGTGCCAAACCCCCGAAGAAATACATTTAGGATGGCAAAATTATTTTACTGACCTTTATTCACCGACAACGCACGAATCTTTTGATAACGAACATTTGCAAAATGCTTCTGATAAAGTTAATGAATTAAGAACGAACGTGTCGTCACATCAAAATTATTTAATCTATGATTTCATTTCACAAGATACCGTTGAACGTTGTCTCTGAACTTGTCAGAGACGTAAGGCATGTGGGGCCAACAGCGTTTATTATGAAAATCTAATACATGGCAGTCCTTTATTATTAAGTTGTACAACAAAACTGTTAAAAAATATGGCTCTTTTCGGACATGCACCGCTAGATATGAAACGCGGTATAATTATAACTATGTATAGAGGGGGTAACAAAAGAAAATCAGATCCTAACAGCTATCGGGCAATATCACTGAGCTCAACAATTTTAAAGCTATATGAAGATTATTAAAAATGAAAATCCAGTTACTATCAATCCACTGCAAGGTGGATTCCAAAAGGAAATACATTCTTTAATGACGTCATTTGTGGTTAGGGAATGTATTTATTTTGCAAAAGAACATCGATCGAAACTGTATGCATGCTATATGGATGTACAACAGGCTTTCGATTACGTGACTCATAGCCGTCTTAGTAAGAACACATGGTATGACTTCGAACTGGTTTCCAATCTTACAAGGCGCTCGACAAGGCCAAGTAACCAGTGCATTGCTTTATCTAATCTTCGTTAATGATTTGATGAATATTGTTGATAAAAACAATGCCAGTCTTAAAATAAATAATACCAGTTATGGTTGTCCAACGTGCGCAGACGACATAGTTTTACTATCCTTGTCAAAAAATGGCTTACAAGAGCTTTTGCATTTGTGCCATAAAAACTCGTTGAAAAACCGATGTTTTAATAATGCATTAAAAACTAAAGTTATTGTCTATAATGACATTTACAGTGAAACGCATCGCACATGGTATCTTGGATCAAAACATATTGACGAAAACATAAATACACACACCTTGGTGTCTTGTGTACTAAAATATGGATTTGAGCGAACTCGTATACGAAAGTTGTTCAAAACTCCGTCGTACATTTTTTAGCCTGTCTGACTGTCGGATCCACAATGATGGCCTCCATCCGTTAACATCAAAACATATATATGAAACGGTCGTTCTCTCTAAAGCCTTATACGGTAGTGAACTCTGGAATGGTCTATCTGTCACACAAATTTAATCCCTAGAAAAAGCCCATCGACAATGCATAAAATGTATACAGCGGATGCCCAAATATACCAAAACATATGTTGCACTCGTTATAACTCGTTAAATCTTCTTTGTATGTATCCAATAGACACATTTATAGACAAACATAAAATCCAATTGTTTGGCCAGTTATGCACATTGGATCATTCAAAAATATAAAAGTATTTTTTGTTAAACGCCACATCTTACATGTCACACCCACACACAAGTTTAGCGTTTATGCTC
Source organism: Cyrtodaria siliqua (assembly GCA_037043455.1). Lineage (NCBI taxonomy): Eukaryota > Metazoa > Mollusca > Bivalvia > Adapedonta > Hiatellidae > Cyrtodaria > Cyrtodaria siliqua. The sequence continues at coordinate 65,349 of JAWPHD010001986.1, read as the reverse complement.
GATCTTTATCGAATACTTGGAAAATACGGTTTAACCTATATACTCAATACGTTCCTTAATGATGCGACATTTCCATCTAAAATGAAGTGGAAGTCTTACGTTGTAATTTCAGTCTTTAGTTGGTAGGAAAATCGCACGTATTTTATTGGGCAATTTTGTGCGACTTTGATCTTGCGCGGTAGCACTATTGTCAACCCTTTTGTGTTTGTGATGTCGTGTCTTTTATTACTACTTTTGCCTTCTTGTTTGTCTGTTTCAATGTTTGTTTCTGTGTTTTGTGGTTGACTGTCCTCCTTGAATGCTACTTTCCCTGTCCGATCTTTTTATATTTCTTTACTATGTATTTCTTTATGCAGTGTTTGTGCGGCGTTACCCACACATGCAATTATTGTGCGGCGCACAGTTGTACTGATGCTTTGTATATAAGGAAAGGTCATCTGCACACACGGACTCGGACCTCCAGTGAATTACCATCATCACTGATTCATTCACTCCTTGGTAATTTGTTTATCATATCTACTGATAGGGAGCATTTATTAGAATTAGATTAGAATATTAAGTATTAAAAGACTCTTAGTCTATTTACAAGAGAGAATTTTTTATTTATCATAGTTTTAAGTAGTTAAAGGGACACATTGACATATCTGAATATTATTCTTTAATCGAAGTCATTCGGTATATCTACTAGATTCATTATTCGTAATGTATTGAGTCTTATATCTGGTCAAGTATTGTTAAATTCGTTAGATATTATGTTTACTTGTTGATTATATTGATATTTTATCATTTCCTAAAGTGTGTGTTAAAAAAAGGAAACGTTCACTCTTGAACCACCGTTTAATGTTAAATTACTTTCCTATTAATATGCATTTATTTGATAAAGTAAATAGACTGTTTACAGTTGTATGTCTTTAAATTGTTTGATTATGCGCAGAGATCTTGTTCAAGCGCCACACTAAAAAAGGCCTAGTTTGCACTTTGTTTAAAACGTTCAATACAGCTGATTTTCAAAAATCTCCATACTTCACTGTTATATAACATAACAATACGAAAGAGGTCCAAAACATGCGTTGGTGAAACTCTTTCTCCAAATAAAGTGTCGCAATACAGTTGAAAACGTATTTTGAAAACACTCTCTTTTTCTGAGAAAACAATACATTTCTAACAAAGGTGTGGAATTACAGAACGCAACTATTTACTTTACCAAGCGTAATTCTGTCTCGTTCTATATCTACGTAACAAACTTACACCCACTCACACACACAAATAAAAAATAAATAAAAAAATCAGAAATGAAGTACAACTTTTTAATTCAGATAGTTTCCATTTGTCTAAGAGCACCATACTATTAATTCGGTGACGACTTTAAGTGTGTTTTTATAGATATACATTCGGTTCCTGCAAATATCTTAAACAAAAGAGCTGTCTCTATCGTTAAAATAATTCGGACAATATGTGTGTTTCTAATTAATGTGTGAGATTAATTTCTTATAATTTTAAGTATGTATTTTTTAAACGTATTACTATTTATAATAATTAAAGTGCCATTCGCACTGGCCTTACGACTTCTTGCGATCAAGAAAATGAAGAAAATCGCAAGGGTTCGCAGAAAATCGTGCAGTTAGCCGTATGCAGTCGCAGGCGATCGCAGATACTCGTACAACCAAAATCGGTCGCAGCAAGGTTTTTGAACATGCACAAAAACCTTGTTGCGACCGAAGTGATCGCAAGAGGTCGCAAGCAGTCGTGCTACTTGTTGCACGACCTGTTGCATGCTGTCGTGTACGATCGCAGATGATCGCAAGACTTTTTGGTCTCCGCCCCCTCGCACGACCAGCTGCTACCGATTACACGACCTGTTGCACCTCCGTGCGATTGTTCGTGCAATAGCTCGTGCACGTTCACGACATGTGTTACGAGAAGTAGTGAAATATCACAACCTCTTTGCGATCGGCAGGCCAGTTGCAGAATTTAAATATATATTTATATTGTAATTATTATTTATTTATTAAAAAAGTCAGTGTAGTAACTTAATTAAAACTACAAATAGTACTCGTAGTTTTGACCCAAGGGATGAGATCAAGACTGGGATCGGACCTACAGGTCAAGGTTATATGTCATCACGGGTTACATAAGCTCTTAGAACGATTGAAAACTGACCGCACTAACTAATTATCCTATTTTAAAGTATAGGACTATTTGATTATCTGCCCCTAGCAACCGAGGGGGTGCTGCTAAAGGGGTTGTTGTATATGTACTCGTAGCTTAGACTACTGGGGTGTGATACAGACTGGGTTCCGACTTAAAGGTCAATGTTATATGTCAGCACGGCTTGCAGAAGCTGTTAGAGTGATTGAAAAATAACCTAAGTATCCTTAATGTAAAGTACCAGCCTTAATTATCTGCCCCTAGCAACCGAGGAGGTGTTGCTAAGAGGGTTGTTTTATATGTACACGAAGCTTAGACCCCAGGGGTGAGAACCAGACTGGGTTCGAACTTATATGTCAAGGTTATAAATTATGTCAGCACGAGTTGCATAAACTCTTAGAACGATTGAAAAGTGACCGCACTAACTTTAAGTATAGGACTATTTGATTATCTGTCCATAGCAACCGAGTGGGTGTTGCTAAGGAGCTTGTTGTATATGTACTCGTAGCTTAGACCCCTGGGGTGAGATCCAGACTGGGTTCCGACTTATAGGTCAAGGTTATATGTTAGCACAGGTTGCAGACGTTCTTAGAAATGCTGAAAAACAAACCTTTTTATTGAAAGTGGCCTGAGGTTCGAACCTTAACCACACGGTCATGGTTAGCCGGGACCCGAACGAGGGCAAGGTGTCTGGTCTTAGATACTAGGGTCGGACCCGGACTAAATTCGGACTTATTGGTCATTTGTGCACTCGTGCATTGAAATTTATAAATATTTATGAAGTATTGGTATGTTTATAAGTCGGAACCCAGTCTGATGGAGAATGGCTTTGTGGGTTCGACCCCCGCTACGATCAACCGACTCTTTATGAGAAAGAAACTTGGTGTTGTTTTTTTTATACTGGTACTTCCAACGAACATTGGTTCGGAAACTATGTACCTGTAAATAACTGTATGCATTCAAAGTTTATTTTTGTAGAATTAAATTATCATTTATCTTCCTAATCACTTTATTTCTCTCCCGTATGTATTCCCATATTTATGCGGATTTTAGCTATCATATATCGTCACTTTAAAAATATTTATCTCCAATATGTATTCACTTCTCATTACAACGGCATTCGACGTAAAAACGTGCAATTGAGACAACTAAAGAGTTGAACGCAGGAGATATTTCTGTTCCGTTCTTTGGTTGCATCCTGATATGGTTGAGTATTATAATACTAGGGCTAAGACACAAATGACAAGTTGTTTTATGTATTTGAATAGCAAATAATATTTTCTGTAATTCCTGAGACTCCTAAATTAAATGCTCACACCAGGCCACACCTCCAAATAAAACGACCGATCACACAACCGATTGCAACAGGCTGGGAATACTCGCAGCTATTTCCGATCACTCGCACTACCAGTCACAAGTAGTCGTACAGCCATTTGTTATGCGATCAGTCACAAGTAGTCGTACAAATAAATAAATATAAGTTCATTTGATGTTTAGAAAAAAAGTGTGGCCATTCACCTTTACTACTCGGACCACATAATGAATGCTTTTCATCACTTTTCTTACTATAACAAACGTGATTTCTTGCAACGCAGGGAGAATATATTGTTATTGACATGCATAACGTAGTTTACGGGCTTAATGTAACGGTGGGTATACGCGCAATCAATATCTTAAAAGTTGAAGTAAATAAAACGTTTTATTTTATGATATTTAGCAATGACATACTGTATTTTATCAGTGAAATAAAAGTGTTATTTCACATTGTGAAATATAGAGTTTAATTTTCACAGTAGCTCTCGGAACTACCTTTTTAAAACAACAAATTGTACATTCTATTCAAACACTGATTTTAAATGGATTTTAAAAGTTCAAAGGAAATGATTGCCAATATAAATATATTAAACAAAATTGTTCTATTTAGATATAAATAAAAAATCTTTATACTATTGTTTGTAGCCTGGCAAAAAATATGTAAAGCGGCTTAGTTATTGAAATTGCCACCCTTGTTATTCTGCCGTAGTTTCCCTAAAGAAATGTTTTTCAAATCATAAAACAAAAAGAAATGTGTTGTTTTGTCTTAAATAACATATTTTATTTCATCTTAAAGTGAGAAAACTTTTATATTTTCACTGACGCTTCGCATTCGTGAAAACATAAAGTTTTCTATCTTCTCGGTGAAATAAAATATGTTATTCCGGCACTCCGAAACAACAATTATCTATTTACATGCTTTGTGCATGTTCATATTTAGCAAAACATATTTGTAGAAGATATTTATATATACTTTAATTTAAAATCATGTATACTGGCGAACAATGAAAACGCACCAGTAGGTTATCTGTATATGTATCTGTAGAATATCTTTGAGGAGTTGTTATATGGGAGTTAAGTTTTATTGCTGAAGTAATTCATAATATTAAGTGCATATATTGAAATTGAAGGATATTAATTAGCAAATGCAAACACCGATGACGGTCTCAGACTTTCGAAACATCCTGTATAGTGTTCAATTAAAAAAGAGTATGCTAATGGACCTTTGGAAACGGCCGAGCACGACACATACGAAATATTGCAGTGTTGGTTTGATTGAGACTGTTCATGAGCGGTAGTGAAATATGCTAGCTACCGCTCACGCCCTCTAGCCCCGGGTTGAGCAGAACTCAATATTCATAAAAATCAACAGTACAGAATTTTAACCATCCCAAAGATGGCAAGTATACATCGGTGGATATAGCGATGTTTGTATCTTTATTTCATCCCCTATATCCAGCGGCGTATGGTCCCAGAATCTAATAACATTGTATGGCCCGAAGAGCGAACTAAACAAAAAGGAATTGGGAGCAGCGGTTATGAAGCCTGCATATCACAAGTAACAGCCAAAAGACTAAATTAAAAAGCAAAGGCACATGGACAAAATAAAGTCACACATACTAATACCGGGTATGTCCAGTCGTTTTACCGTTCCTAGGAAATCATCCCGATGTCACGTTATTCTAGCACGAAAACGTCAATTATAACTCCAGCTAGTTGTGGCCTGGCGTTATCTTGTTGGAATATTGTAACGTCGGGATGATTTACTAGGAACGGTTAAACGGGTGTCTATAACCGGTATGAAAATGTGTAACTTTTGTTTTCTACCCGTGTGACTTTAATCGAACACTATATACTAAGTTTAGGACTTTGAGACAATCAGTGTTTGCAGCTGTTAATCAATATCCTTCAATTTCAAAAATTGCACTTATTATTACAGATTACGTCAGCATTACATTGTTACACCCATATAATCTACTGGTGCGTTTTCATTGACCGCCAGTAATAGATTTAGTACAGTGTATGATTGATGTCATTTGAATTCTTGTAACGTAGATTACTCGTGAGACAATATTTAAAAATGATATTAAACCTATGAAACTTGTATTTGCCATATAATATTTCGCCTATAAGTCAATATATCTGTCTTTTTGAATGTTATTCAAAAATAAATTGGATCAATTAAAGCGAAGATGTATATACTAGTTTGGTAAAACCTATTTTGTTTTAATTTTCTTCTTCGAAAATATATCAGAATTAACTACGATCTACTATATCATATTTTATGGTATAAAAAAAAAGAATTAACACCATTTCACCTATTTTTAGCTCTACTAGCCAAAGGCCAGGCGATCTTATGCGATCATTTTTCATCCGTCGTCGGTCTGTGTCTGTCTGTCCGTCTGTTAGCAATTTTATAAAATCGACATCATCTCTGCAACCGCTTGAAGGATTTTGATGAAACTTCATCACAATGTTACTTGGGAGGGCCCCTCTCAGATTTGTGTTTTAGCCATGGCCGCCAGTCATCCAAGATGGCCGCCATGGCTAAAACTATTTAAGGAATTTTCACATCTCCTCCGAAACCACTTATTCCATTATTGTGAAATATCATTAAAAAAAAGAATTAACCCCAATTCACCTATTGTTAACTCTACTAGCCAAAGCCCAGGCGATCTTATGCGATCTCTTTTCGTCCGTCGTCGGTCTGTGTCTGCCCGTCCGTCTGTTAGCAATTTTATAAAATTGACATCTCCTCTGAAACCGCTTGAAGGATTTTGATGAAACTTAATCACAATGTTACTTGGGAGGGTCCCTCTCAAATTTGTGTTTTTCACGGCCGCCAGTCATCCACGATAGCCACCATGGCTAAAACTATTTAAGGATTTTTCACATCTCCTCCGAAACTACTGATTCCATTATTGTGAAATACCATAAACATGTTCCTTGGGTTGGCCTCTATCAAGCTTATGTTTTTCTTATTGTCGAATAATCAAAATGGCCGCCTGGGCGACTCAAAGTTTACATAGAGTTATATATAGGAAAAGGCTAGAAATGACATCTTCTCTGAAATTACTTGAAGGATTTTTATGAAACGTCATTACAATGATCTGTAGGATAGTCCCCCTGAGGTTTGTGTTTTTCGCGGCCGCCAGTCATCCAAGATGGCCACCATGGCTAAAATTATGTCAAATTTAAGGAAATTTCAAACGACATCTTTTCCGAAACCACTTAGTCCATTCTTGTGAAATATCATAAACATGTTCCTTGAGTTGGCCTCTATCAAGGTTGTGTTTTTCGTTATCGTCGAATAATCAAAATGGCCGCCACTGCGACTCAAAGTTTACATATAATAGGAAAACATTAAAATTGACATCTTCTCTGAAACCGCTTGAAGGATTTTGATGAAACTTAAATAACAATGATCTTTGGGATAGTCCCTCTCAGACTTGTGTTTTTTGCGGCTGCCAGTGTTCCAAGAGGGCCGCCATGGCTAAAACTATGTCAAATTTAAGGAAATTTCAAACGACATCTCCTTCAAAATCACTTATTCCATTCCTGGGAAATATCATATACATGTTCCTTGCGTTAGCCTCTATCACGTTTGTGTTTTTCTTTTTCGTCGAATAATCAAAATGGCCACCACGGCGACCCAAAATTTACATAGAGTTATATAGTAAAAGGTTAAAAATGACATCTTCTCTGAAACCTCTTGAAGGATTTTGATGAAACTTAATCACCATGCTATGTTATCCAAGATGGCGGCATGTCTAAAACTAGGTCAAATTTAAGAAATTTCAAACGACATCTCCCTTAACCACTTATTTCATTCTTGTGAAATAAAATAAACATGAAATATCATATACATGTACCTTGGGTTAGCTTCTATCAAGTTTGTGTTTTTCGTTATCGTCGAATAATCAAAATGGCCGCCATAGCGAACCAACTTTTACATAGAGTTATATAGGAAAACGTTAAAAATGACATCTTCTCTGAAATTGCTTGAAGGATTTTGATGAAACTTAATCACAAGATCTTTGGGTTAATCCCCCTCAGATAAAGGCTAGACATATTGCAGAACTTAAGTGGATGAAAAACTTACAGACACCTTATCCACTAGGCCTTAATGACAATATTTATCAAGAAGGAAATATTTCTAAAGATCATAATATTGACATTTTTTCTATATTTTCTGTTCGAAAGCGTAAATCTAGGTCTCATGGTCTTAGGCGTAATAGTAACATCAAACGTAAATCGGTGTATTTATTTCTGTCGCTGATTTACATACTATTTGTAAACAGTCTGGAAAGCACTCTATGCTTTCACGGCTTACCTCTTTGTCCATTTCTTCACTAAAGTTGATCGACGAGGAAGCCGACACAATTTTCATTCGTACGGATCCCTTGTATAACACTGCTTCCATAGTTCAAAGCTACACACAACATGTTCTCCGACCCCATATTGACAAGGAGTCTGATCACGTCAGGCATTTTCTAAAACTACTATATATTAATAAAGGTATTAATTTCATTGACATGCCTAGTATTTTTTGGGATACTCATGTAGTTGATTCTATCCCAAAATATTTCAGAAATTCCGAAAGTCCTGTAATTTGTTATAAGCTATGCTCCAGCAGGTCATGTCATCACTGGTAATTTTGATATTGTTGATAAACGTATTCGGCATTTGTTTTCGAAAGGTCCTAAATATAAATTACCTTCAATTATTGATTTTAATGCCTGTCGTGCCCGGATCGCCCACTCTATTGAAGATTTTAGTATAAAATGGTGTCGTAGAGAACATGCGGACCCTAACTCGCTTTCTACTTGGAAAAAATCAATTCTTAAAATTATGGATACACGTATTAACTTTTGTAATGCTAACCCCTCTTTACTACCTCCGAGACCTCGGTTACCTCCGAGACCTCGGTTTTCCTTTTGTTATTTAAAATCGGGAATTCAGGAATTTCATATAAATTTGTTTTAGTTCCTGCAGATAAAGCAGCTAATAATGTAAATATTGTTTGACGCCTACATTACGTCAATGTTTTATCCCTGGAACTCGGCAGCACCAATTCGTATACTCCAGTTAATTCTACTGAGGATGATGTTGTTTCCGCACATATCACTCGGTGCACTACTTTCAAGGCTGGTGTAAACGATAAGCAAAATAATCTGCCTATCATGTACTGGATTCCTAAATTACATAAAATTCCGTATAAAGCTCGCTTTATTTCTAATTCTAGTGCCTGCACCACAACAAACATCTCCAAACTTTTAACTTCTTGTCTTACTGCCGTTAAAGATCACGTTAAACTATATTGTGATAAAACTTATGAAAACTCTGGGATAAATTTACTTTGGTCTATAAAAAAATCAGGAGACGTTCTTGATAAAATTTTCAATAAAGTTCAAGTTTCATCACTTAGTACTTATGACTTCTCTACACTATATACAACCTTACCACATCATCTTATTAAAGACAAGCTAATTTCTCTTATTCAAAAAACATTCGCTAGAGAAAATACTACATTTTTGGCATGTAATAATATTAAAGCGTTTTTTACTAACGGCAGTTTAGACAATTATACTATGTGGACTTGCTATGAAGTTTGTGAAACACTCATCTTCCTATTAGATAGTATTTTCGTCAGCTATGGTACCACCGTTTATAGACACATTGTTGGTATCCCTATGCGTACGTACTGTGCACCACTTGCGCAGATTTGTTTTTATTTTGCTCTTAAAGGGATTTCATGTTGAGTCTTTCACCAGATACCCAGGCAGATGTTATTGAAGCTTTTAATGACACCTCTCGGTATCTGGATGACATACTGAACATTGACAACCCTTTCTTTCCAACTATGGTTGATAATATTTAACCTAAAGAACTTCAGCTTAATAAAGCTAATATATCTGATAATAACGCTTCTTTTCTTGATTTAGATCTCTCGATTGAAAATGGTCAAATAATTAGCAAAATCTTTGACAAGAGAGATGATTTTAATTTTGACATTGTTAATTACCCCCACTTGGATGGGGATGTTCCCCGAGCAACATCTTATGGGGTATATGTGTATATTCGTTTTTCAAGAGCTTGAACTCGAGTTGAGGACTTTAATATTCGTAATCTTTGTATAACTAAAAAGCTACTCAATCAGGGTTTCCGTTATCATAAACTTCGTAAAACCTTTGCAAAATGTTATTATCGTAACCCTGATCTTCTTTCCAAATATAAAAGTAATTTAAGGACTCTTCTGCGACAAGGACTATCACAACCTGACTTCTATGGTGATGTGATTTTTAAACTTCGTAAGATTCTTGGTCATGATCACTTTTATACTATATTTGTTTAACTTGTTAGACCAGGCCTAGGTTAATGTTCATTGAGTATTTGCTATCAAACCCATCAGCTTGTGACATAATTGGTTTCAATTAAATGGATCAATTAACCTGCCAATGGGCAATTGCTATGTTGTGCTCTTTTGTGAAAGTTGCAATCGTGATAACGACAGCATCGACCTTTATCTTGATGATGTTTTGTTTGGTTGTAAACCCATTGCAGACGGTTGTGCCTTACGGCTTGGGCAATTTACAAATTACAAATTACTTGGAGTTTCAATGGTACTGCGGGATTTGAAAACTTTTCAGGATGTGTTCAATTGCTGAGATAACGTCTCAAACATCTTAATTAATTGCCGAACATAAAATTACTCTTTTCAAGTATAGCATGTACATACACAGGGTCATATCTCTGCGGCATACTCATCTTAAGAAAACGTGCACATAATACTAATATGGCATCTGTTTTTAAACAATAAAATTGAAAAGCAGACATATGGCGGTGTTTTTCATTTGCCTGAATTAGCAATACTGATGTATCATGTTTCCGAAGAAGAAGAAGAAGAAGAAGAAGAAGAAGAAGAAGAAGAAGAAGAAGAAAGAAGAAGAAGAAGAAGAAGAAGAAGAAGAAGAAGAAGAAGAAGAAGAAGAAGAAGAAGAAGAAGAAGAAGAAGAAGAAGGAAGAAGAAGAAGAAGAAGAAGAAGAAAGAAGAAAAACAAAGAAGAAGAATATATGATTGACTTGAACTATAATTATGTTGTGTATTTTATCATATAATACATTAACATACGAATAAACTCACAGACATACACAGACATATTGATAGTTGTAAAACTCACGACGTCCCATAATTGGTTTGTAATATTTGTATATTTACTCGGCAGAGCCTCGTCCCTGGTTACAATTCTAACTCGCGGGTGAGATTTCTATATCTCACATGGATATTCATGATGGATTCTTATAATCTCAATCTAACATTGTGTGAGCAATGGGACGGTTGCTAGAAAGGGCTGTGGGTAGTATTTAAGTAGAACCTTTAAAACCTGATGGAGGGCTTTGGTTGGGAATAGGTAGGGTATCTTGGCTATAAAACTTCAAATAGGAAATTAAGAGTATCCATATTAAGAGCGTCGATGTCATGGGGAATTGGGGGAAGGTTACTATAATAAAAGGGAGTTGACATGTTTCCTTTCTAGGGGTGGGGTTTATCAACTGGTGCCTTTAGGGGATTTTCTGATGCTGTTTTGAGCCTGGTTAGGGCAATAGGTAGGATTTTATTTTTACAAGATAAGATTCAGTGGTACTAATTTAATATTACCAATTTAGTCGGTTATACTACGTCATTATATATCGTGTAATGTTCGTTTGGGGGTAAAAATATACCATGAATAAAGGTTACTTGTTAACATATAACGCATTTACCAAATCAGTCTCAGCGGGTACAGACATTCCATTGTATGACAGCGAGTACAGACATTCCATTGTATGACAGCGGGTACAGACATTCCATTGTATGACCTGTAGAAAGATTATCATATATTTTAGCATATATCAGAAACCCATAAACAGCAATGTCCTGACCAAAAGCAAAGTTATTTCAAACTGCTGTTAGCCCTACAATCAATGTTATTTATATATGGAGACAGTTCATTCACCTCACGCCTTCACATGCAATTCGGATGACGTACATCAGTATAATTTCTAACATGTTTACTATCGAAAACTTCCTTGTTACCGTGAACATACTGTCCCCGTAAGTAACAAAGGGTCTTTATTTTGCGTACATGTTTTGCTTGTAACAAAAATGAAATATATTGTCCTATAGAAACCCCATCGTCCCATTGCAATGGCATCGTCGGTCCGCACTGTACTACAAACAAGGAGCAATATTTAATTAATTATACAATGAAAAAGACAAAATAGAACAGAAAGGGTGGTGAAGACAGGGTTACCTACTTGGAACGGTCAGGAGGCAATAAGGCCTACACGTTAGCTTGAATCGACTTTATGTGTACACAATCATCACTATTATCTTGTCTTCAGTTCCCAAATCGACAAGACAGTGTAAAAAAAACTATATACACCCCATCAAAAGGAATTCTCTAACAATAATGTCAACATCCAGAGAAACACACATCGAATATGTGTTTATTTCTTTATGTGTTTCTATAAATACTTCGTTTACCATTGACTTGAACGTTCATTACAGTTTGGGGTACAACCACATGAATTAACAAGTCTTTATCTTTTGCCCAACCCCTTTTTGGGATATTTGACGGGTCAACAACTCAATTAAAGATTAGTTGAACTGGACTGTATAAAAGTCAGAAATCGAAGCGTAACATATTACATTTAACCTACAGATAACATCGATAATTTACGGCTTCCTAATATATTTCATATACAATAGCTGCATGGAACGGTATTTGAACCAGGGACTTTGCATTTTTATTTGTAGCATGACGATTTTATCGCATTTCTAACAGTAAATAGTCATGACGTAATTACTGTAGCATATACACCTGCACAAACATATCAAATGTTAAATTCAAAATCGAGACTAAAGTTGTGAGACGAAATCTTAGTTAAATTGATAATAAATAGTATTACACCACGCATGTTGTTTTACATGTGCGAAATGATGTATATATACTGATACATCTTAAGGCTCGTTCAAATATGTTAAGTTATTTTGCATTAAAATATTTGAACCTAAATATACAACATTCTTGTTCTTATCAAGCATAATGCTACATGTGTAAAAATACGATGTGCACTTCTCGATGTCTGTAATGTACGTTAAATTTGATCGCTTAAATACCAGATTTAGCCATGAGCTGTTAAACATGAAGTTACAAATAAAGACACACCTACATAGAAGAAAGCGATTTAAATACACATAGTTTAAAGTTCACATTATATGGTTGTCTCTGCACAAGTGATTCATGGCTAAATGCATGCCCTTTGAAAAATAACATACTTCCAAATACCTTGCACGAGTAAAAAAAAAATGCGGGTGTGCGTTTAAAACAAATTGACAAAAATACCCTACTGTGAATAGACATATAGATATAAAAATCGAACAGGAAAAGCAGAACGGCGCTGTTTCTGAAAATATAGAAAAATGCTTTCTGGGCAATAACTTCAGTCAGATATTGAAACGAAAAATGGTGTGTAGGTAACTTATATGGAAATGAAGCTTGTGAATAAGTCTGAAGTTATTGGGATCACGGTAAAGGTCGCTGTAACAACAAATAAAATAAAAGTTTCCGGGCTATAACTTTAGAAAGGAATGAGATATAATTGATATAATTATATTAATGCAAATATTATCTTACACTTGTTTGAGTTGATGTCTATATCTGTACTGACATGATGACAGTAAGAGTAGTATAACAGTAGATATAACATATAGATATAACAATCGAACAGAAAAGGCAGCATTCAAGGACGACAGTCAACCACAAACAGACACAGAAACAAAGAACACATTTAAAGATGAATCTTTAAATTGATGCTGCCTTGTTAGTTAGAGATTAGATCATGGCGGTGATTTCTTTATTTACACTGTCCTGGTTAATGGGATGACAGTAGGGTAAGTGTGAGGTTTGGTGCACCCTAGAACCGGTTTAAACCCCCAGTGACCTACTTTGCCACTGGCCGTTCCAAGGCGGTAGCCCTATTGTCAACCCTTTTGTGTTTGTGATGTCGTTTGCTTTTATTATTACTTTTGCCTTCTTGTTTGTCTGTTTGCGTGTTTGTTTCTGTGTTTTGTGGTTGACTGTCCTCCTTGGATGCTACTTTCCCTGTCCGATCTTTTTATATTTCTTTATATACTCTCTCAGAAGCCATGTTTTGTGATGCGTTTTGTTTCTAATGAGAAACCCTAAACTGTTTGCACCTACATGGAAAAACCCATTAAGACGAATTTCTATAATCTATTCAATGTAATCCTAGATGTCAAGGGTTCAACGCATTACTGTTGTATCTTCATCTTTATTTATATGTAGTTACAAGCTTTACGACGAAATCCTCCATTGTTTAACTAGATTATAATATAAGATCCAGATGCTTATATTTCATGTTTGAACAGGTTTTTCATTTCCATCAAACTCTATGATTTTAATGGTATTATATTTTGTTAGTGTTATTTAATCTATAACTTTCCTGAGTAAAACAACAATCATTAAGGGACTGTCGCTTGATGAAGAGGAGAGGGCAAAGTAAAAAGTTTAAAGAGTCCAGTTTCTTTTGCAACTGAGTATATACAAGAGGTCGATAACTAACAGGAATATCATCAGTTACTCCTGATGTATAGGGAATGATTCAAACAAATGATGTCATATGATAAAAGGAATCTTGCATTCATGTTCATTTCACTAAAAAAGAGTATGATAATGGAACTATGGAAACGGCCGAGCACGACACATACGAACTATTGCAGTCTCGGTTTGATTGAGACTGTTCATGAGCGGTAGTGAAATATGCTAGCTACCGTTCACGCCCTCTAGCCCCGGGTTGAGCAGAACTCAATATTCATAAAATCAATAGTACACAAGTTTAACCATCCCGAAGATGGCATGCATATGGCGGTGGACATGGAGTGTAATGCTTTCCCATGTAGTAAGGCGTATGGTCCCAGTATCTAATAAAATTAAATGCCCCGAAGAGCGAAATAAACATAATGGAATTTAGTTAGGAGCAGCGGTTATGAATCCTGCATATCAAAAAGCAGACAACATATCCTATGAGTGGTTAAACAATACCCAGAGCCTTTTATCGGCCGGAGTAGTGAAACCACCGAATCAAAATATTAAGTAAGAAAACAAAATAAATTGAAAATGTACCACCGATAACTAAATATAAGCATCGGGCTCAACTAAGGCTCGAAGTATCAAAAGTTATTCAACTTGTTCCATATGTTTTCATATATTTCAGCTGAGGTGGCCATATTGGATTTGGCAGGATGTGGATGTTTTGTTTAGGACCAAGCAGCATGAAGTATCACTGGAATATTTTTCTTCTCTCTATTTTTAGTGTTTTTTTTTAAAGGATTCCCCAATAGATGACACAAAATTTCTTAATATTTTGATCAAAGGTCAATTATTATACGTTGAAACACTCCTTTAGAGCCATACCATTTTGTCTATTTTTAGTTTTTGTGTTGCCGAGAAAATCAATTCTTACTAAACAGACACAAATAAATGTTTGCACAAAACTGACATTTCGATCAAATTACCGATGCAGTAATCTATAATGTCTCTGTATTTTCCCTGGCCCCTGGGAAACATTGTTTAGCTGTTGCTATCATCTTTGATTTCACAGAAATCGACATTTATGGCCAACAATAAGGCACCATTTCATGTTACGTGAGATTTCGCCAACCATTAGTATTAGAGGAGTGGCAACAAGAGGCACAAAGGACGCTTAATTACTTAATAGGTTTTCACTAATCAGGAACGTCACTCTGTAATGCACGTGTCGTTTTTTGCTCATTTAAAACTGCGTTTCAATATCGTATTAAAAATCCATTTTTTCCCTTGTGGATGTTAATCAAACGCTGTTTACGTTATGTGAACAAACTAAAAATCCCTTTTTTGCGATTAAAGTTATTATGTGAACACATGATGAGATCTCATTAAACGAATCTTCAGCAAAACGTGGCGATATGCAATCAGAAGTGTTTACTGAAAAAAGAAATATAAAAAGATCGGACAGGAAAAGTAGCATTCAAGGAGGACAGTCAACCACAAAACAAAGTTATCCCGTAAACAATAATTACCTAACGGATGACGATGGATGAACGACAACGACGCATCACGGCATAAGCTCCATAGTCTTTGACTAGTAGAATTATAAAAACTACCTTATGGAGGAACAAATGAAATATGGCAATCATGCTAAAAGCTAGATTTAATCACTAAATGGAATATCTATAAAAAAAATCAAAAATATCTTAACAATCAACCAAACAAACACAATTGTTTTTTAGATTGATAAGAAAAGTGACAAAAAATATATACATAAAAGCAAGCCTATCCTTTTTAATAAATCCGTCACCCAAACCGGAGCAAGGCCATCCCCCAAACCGGAGCAAGGCCATCCCCCAAACCGGAGCAAGGCCATCCCCAAACCGGAGCAAGGCCATCACCCAAACCGGAGCAAGACCATCCTCCAAACCGGAGCAAGGCCATCCCCCAAACCGGAGCAAGGCCATCCCCCAAA
The DNA here is from genome assembly GCA_037043455.1 of Cyrtodaria siliqua. Lineage (NCBI taxonomy): Eukaryota > Metazoa > Mollusca > Bivalvia > Adapedonta > Hiatellidae > Cyrtodaria > Cyrtodaria siliqua. Next base: position 49,320 of record JAWPHD010001986.1, on the reverse strand, counting down.
CCGGAGCAAGGCCATCCCCCAAACCGGAGCAAGGCCATCCCCCGAACCGGAGCAAGGCCATCCCCCAAACTGACTCTAATCATACACTTTAAAACGACACATGGGAATGTAATTATTTTGAAAAATTCATCTCTACAATCTGAAAGACAATAGTCAATGTGAATCGTTTGAAAAAATAACAATTTTCCAGAAAGAGACATACATGCAGTCCAAAATAACTAAAATCTTCCAATTTTACATACAATTATCATGTTATTGTTTTAAAGTAAAATGATTGAATGTTTTGCCTTTTTTTGCCACTGACCGTTCCAAGGCGGTAGCCCAATTGTCAACCCATTTGTGTTCGAAAACCAGCCAGATCGGATTAGTAACAACATAATTATGACCTTTGTTTCGCTGAAAAATGCCATTCTAAGCGTTGTTTACGCTCTAGTGCCTTCATTTTGTATTTGATCTTTAAGCAATTTTACCAGTGTATATATGTCAATGGAAGCTCGGACGAGGTCGAAGAAAACCAGCCAGATCGGATTAGTAACACCAGAGTCTTCGTTTTTGATTTGCTGAAAAATGCAATATTACGCATTGTTTACGCTCTAGTGCCTTCATTTTGTATTTGATCTTTATGAAACTTCACCAGTGTATATATGTCAATGGAAGCTTAGTTAAGGTAGAAAACCAGCCAGATCGGATTAGTAACACCAGAGTTCTCGTCCATGATTTGCTAAAAAATGCCATATTACGCATTGTTTACACACTAGCACCTTCATTTTGAAGTTCATCTTTACGAAAGTTTGCCAGCGTATTTATGGCAAGGGAAGCTGGATGAGTTTTCAAACCAGCCAGATCGGACAAGTAACACGGGAGTTATGGCCTTTTATTTTCTGAAATATGCTATAATTTTGCCTCGTTTTGGCTTTCATTTTTCATCCGATCTTTATCAAACTTTACCAGATTGTTAATATCGACGAAAGCTCGGACGAGTTAAAAAAAAAACCCAGCCAGATCGAGCTAGTAACACCGGATCTATTGCCCTTGATTTTCTGAAATATGCTATTATTTGGCCTCGTTAACACGATCTGGCCTTTATTTTTTCATTTGCTCTTTCAAACTTTACCTGGTTGTGAATATCAATGAAAGCTCGAACAAGTTCGAGCCAGATTGGACAAGTAACACAAAATGTATGGCCCTTGCTTTTTACATTATACAATATGCTATATTGGGAACTTTTGTTAGGAATGAAGTAGGGTATGTAGCTTATATGGAAAGGATGGTCGGGATTGCATTTGGGGCTACTGGGGCCAAGGTCAAGGTCGCTGTTACTAAAAATAAAAAATTGTTTCCACTCAATAACGTTTGTTTGGAGTGATGTATTGTGACGAAACTTTATGGGTAGGTAGCTGCTCTGTGAAATTTGGGTCACTAGGTTCAAGACCAAGGTCACTGTTACTAAACATAGAAAAAAGTATTCTTCTCAATAACTTTTGTTAGGAATGAGGTATTGCAATGAAACTTGCAGGGAATGTAGATTATAAAAAAAGGAGGGTTGGGATTGCGTTTTGGGCCACCGGGTCAATATCAAGATCGCTCTAACTAAAAATAGAAAAAATAGTTTCTGATTAATAACTTGTGTTTGGAGTGAGACATAATGACACAACTTGCTGGGTATGTAGCCTCCGTGTAAAGGAAGGTAGGGATTGAAATTGGATTTACTTGGTTCAAGGTCAAAATCACTGTTACTGAAAAACGAAAAATGTTTTCTGCCCAATAACGTTTGTTAGGAATGAGGTATTGCAATGAAACTTTGCATGGTATGTAACTTATATAGAAAGGAAAGGTTGGTTTTGCGTTTGGGGCTACTGGTGCAAGGTCAAGGTCAGTTTTCCTAAAAATAAAAAACATGTTTTCTGCTTAATAACTTTTGGTTGGAGTGTGACATTGTGACGAAACCTACTGGGTATGTAGCCTCTGTGGAAAGGAAGGTTGGGATTGAAATTGGGGTCAATGGGTTCAAGTTCAAAGTCGCTGTTACTAAAAATAGAAAAATGGTTTCTGCTCAATATCGTTTGTTAGGAATGAGGTATTGCAATAAAACTTCTCTGGGATTAATTTGTTTTGGTCTATAAAAAAAAAATCAGGAGACATTCTTAATAAAATTTGCAATAAACGTCAAGTTTCATCTATTAGCACTTATTACTTCTCTACAATATATACAACCTTACCACATCACCTTATCAAAGACAAGCTTATTGCTCTTATTCAAAAAAACATTCGCTAGGGAAAAGACTACATTTTTGGCCTGTAATAATATTAAATCGTGTTTTACTAACGGCAGTCTAGTTACACTATGAGGACTTGCCAAGATGTTTGTGAAGCACTCCTCTTCCTATTAGATAATATTTTCGTCAGGTATGGAACGACCGTGTACAATACGTGTACATAAAAAGTCCATGTGCTCAAATATGTTTCTTGCAAGGGTTCAAATTGTTGGTATCCCTATGGGTACGAACTGTGACCCCACTTGTCTCAGATTTGTTCTCATATTGCTATGAAAGAGATTTCATGTTGAGTCTTTCACCAGATACCCAGGAAGATGTTATTGAGGCCTTTATTGACACCTCTCGGTACCTGGATGACATATTAAACATTGACAAACCTTTATTTTATACTATGGTTAATAATATATACCCTAAAGAACTTCCAACTTAACAAAGGTAATATATGTGATACTAACGCTTCTTTTATGATTTACATGTCTTCATTGAAAATGGTGATATAATTAGCACAATATATGACAGAGAGATGATTTTAATTTGTTAATTATCCCCATTTAGATGGGGATGTTCCCCGAGCAACTTCTTATGGGGTCTATGTGTCTCAACTTATTCGTTTTTCTAGATCTTGTACTCTAGTTGAGGACTTTAATATACGCAATCTTTGTATAACTAAAAAGCTACTCCATCAGGGTTACCGTTACCATAAACTTCATAAAACATTTGCACAATTTTATTATCGTATTCCTGATCTTCTTTCCAAATATAATTTATTTAAGTAATTTAATAACTCTTCTGAGACGAGGATTATCACAACCTGACTTCTTCTATGGTGACGTGATTTACAAACTTCGTAAGATCCTTGGTCATGGCCACTTTCGTACTATCTTAAACGTGTTAAAAGGTTTATCAAAAGAGGTTATGACCCTATCATTTTGCAACGCACTGCCTGCTTGGTGGTGGACCCATTTACAGTTCGCCACTATGCTTTCCTCTTTAATTGTGCGATGACCGGACAGGCTGGGGACCCTATGATGACGTATACCTAAAGCCCAAACGGACGGTGACGTTTGATGTTTGTCTGCGGTCTTGTCTTGTCGTGCCCTCTATGGTTTATTCTCTTGTTGCGCTGGCTTCTGCAAAGTCAATGAGTATCTTCTTTGTGGCTTTCTAGGCTATTGTTTTTTTTGTATTTATATATACACGAGCATCTTTGTGTTTTACTTATATTGCCTGTTAATGCTGCCTTGTTGGTTAGAGAATAGTTCGTGGCGGGGATTCCTTTATTTATACTGTCTCGTTTTATTGGATTGACAGTAGGGTAAGTGAGACGTTTGGTGCACCCTAGAACCGGTTTAAACCGCCAGTGGCCTACTTTGCCACTGACCGTTCCCAGTCGGTAGCCCTATTGTCAACCCGTTTGTGTTTGTGATGTCGTTTGCATTTATTGTTACTTTTGCCTTCTTGTTTGTCTGTTTGCGTGTTTGTTTCTGTGTTTTTTGGTTTACTATCCTCCTTGAATGCTGCATTCCCTGTCCGATCTTTTTATATTTCTTTACCTACCCTGCAAGTTTCATCGCAGTACCTCTTTCCTAACAAAGGTTATTGAACGGAAACCATTTAACTGTATCACTGTTAATGACATTAATTTAATACTTTTTTGGACTGACATTGGTGTTGGTCAAATAAAAAATCTGAACCTTTACAATACGATTTCTAGTTTAAAAGAAGTACTCATGGGAATTTTAGGACATAGGACAACAACCTGATATATAAGCGCCATTTTAGCAAGTAGAGCGTCCACAGGCGCTCTTGGGCCTCCTGTTTGACTTGTCCAAGCTTTCATTGATATACAAATTCTGAGTGAATACATACTGAAAAGATGATCCCTTGGAAGCAACAAACACAAACAAGAGAAAAAAGTAGCAGACTCGCTTTTATCGAGTCTGTTCAATAGAGGTAATTATAAGATGCAACACCTCTCACGCCTCCTAGCACCGGCGTAAGCGATATTCGACATAAAAGCAACACAGAATGGGCTTGATGATCCTAAAGGACCAGTAAAAAATGACACTAGTGAGTTTTAGTTGGGGCTGCTTTTAACGGCCGCCACACAGGCTAAACAAACACTAATGTGAATGTCAATAAATGCTGAAAAGTTGATCCCTTGGAAGCAACAAATACAAACAAGGGAGGAAAGTAGCAGACTCAGTTTTATTGAGTCTGTTCATAAGAGGTAATTATAAGATGCAAAATCTCTCAGGCCTCCTAGTACCGGCTTAAGCGATATGCTACTTTAAAGCAACACAGAATGGGATTGATGATCCCAAAGGACCAGTATATAGTAAAGATCAAGTAATAAATGAAAGTTCTAGAGTGGTCACAAGGCAGACAAGACGAAATTTGGCAATTTTCGTTAATTCAAGGGCAATAACTCCAGTGTTACTAGTCCGATTTGGTAGTTTTTCGAACTTGTCCGAGCTGTCATTGTTATTAATATCTGGTAAAGTTTGGTAAATATCGGATGAAAAATAGAAGCACTAGAATGTTGATAATACAGAATATAGCAATTTTATTTAATTCAAGTTCAATAACTCTGATGTTAATGGTCCGATCTGGCTGGTTTCGAACTTCTCTGAGTTTTCTTGATCTTAATAATATGATAAAGTTCGGTAATAATCGGAAGAAAATGGAGGCGCTAGAGTGTTGACAAGACAAAATATACCAATTTTCATTAATTCAAGGGCAGTAACTCCGGTGTTACTGGTCCGATCTTGCTGGTATTCGAACTCGTCCGAGCTTTCATTGATAATAATAATCTGGTAAAGTGTGGTAAATATCGGATGAAAAATGGAGGCACTAGTGTTTTGACCAGACAGAATATAGCAATTGGCGTTAATTCAAGGGCAATAATTCCGGTGTTACTGGTCCGATCTGGCTAGTTGTCGAACTCCCCTGAGCTTTCATTGATAATAATACCCCGGCAAAGTTTCGTAGAGATGAAATACAAAATGAAGGTGCTAGAGTGTAAACATTTCTTTCGTATGTTCGATTATCAGCTAGTATCCGGGGACGCTATTTCATTTCAGCTAGTAACCCTATAGGTTGGCCACCGTGGACATTGATTAATTGTTTGCCTCCCAAAATAAATACTAGTTCTCTTCCCACACGTTTGACTAAAAACTTGAAGGGGTCTCATGCTGACGTTGGGACATAGTGAACTTGACCTTTTATCCCAAAATCTAGGCCCTGTCATCAAGAAATGTCAATTTTGCGAAGTGCCATCAGTGGGTTATCGTGCCGACAAGATTTTTATGATCAAATCATGGTGACCTTGACACTAAACCTATTGATTCAAATATATCAACTATTATAACAGACGATGGACAATGAGGCATCCTACCTTTGAACAGTCGAGCTAATAAAACCACCACAATGCACGGGGTTTCAGGCGGCGTCTGTGTTCAATGTGCATGTGTCGATATTAGGTAATGACGACCTTGACCTTTGAACCAAGGCCAACATTCCTATGTTCATCAAGCCATGGCGATCTAGACCTGTTCACCGCAAAAGCAATAGGATTCCTGCAGTCGCCAAGGACGAAGTACAGATGTCGTTTAATGAGCCTAGGTGTTATACCTTTTGTCGTACAGCATACGTATATGTACACACTAGGTCATGGCAGCATTGACTGTTGACCTTCTGATCCTAACAGCAATAGCGTTTCTCGTATCGTCAAAGGCCAATGTACCTATGCCATTTCACCAGCCTAGGTGTTATACTCCCGAGAGTAACTGCACTGAATACGTAAATTGCATAACTAGGCAATTGCAATCATGCCTGATTCAAAAGTTCGGTTCCATCTATCGCTAACGGGAATATATTTATAAAGAGTCTGTGTGTTATTTTTCTACAGGTACTGCAAAAACACGTGTATGCAGTTTAGCCCTTCACCCGCTAAGCAGGACTATAATAGCTTTTGCCTCCATTGTAAACCCAGATCACCCGCTGCTGATCAATCATTTTTTCCCAAACACCCCTTTTTCACATAAATCGTCTTAACTCAAAGAAAGAACAGTCCATTATACATATATGTAGCGGTGTAACAAAATGAGTGCATATTTACTTAAGAGTTTTTAACTGTGTTTGTCGGGGCCTCATTTTCCCTGATTTTGAGTTGGAATTTTGGTAGATTTTTGCCAAGCGCATCACTTTTAATCGATGCCTATATCTAATAAATGATATTTTACTAGATTCATTTTATTGATAAAGAATAAGTTGTTTTGGCGTTTATTTCATCAAAATCCAGCAACTATTAAGAAAGTTATGATTTTACAAGCTGTGTATTATGAGTAAAGTTGCCAGTATTTACCAGTACGGGTCTAATAAATGTATAGAATATTCTTATTACGACACTACGTGCAGTCCGAGCAGTCCGAATAACATGGTATTTGCATGGATGGCGTGTTTACCAGGTATCCGTGTATGGCTGTCGAAGTCGTAAGAACTTGTCACAGGATCGCAAGCCATTATCCAGAGTAGTCAGTGGCCAATATCATTACGGCAAAGGGTAAGTCAAATCTATTTTATTTGTTGTAAATTATTGTCATATATTTAAATTGTTATTCTGAAGTAAATATCTGCCGGTAAAAGCCATAGATAGTTAGCAGGATATTGTCTTTAATTCTTGTACGTTTTCAAACATCAGAATATTTTAGCAAGTATTGTCTGATAAGATTATTGGGGCATATATTTACATTATTGAAAATGCCAGTTGTTCTGTAGATAGTAAATGGAATACGCGATTCAGATTGTAGGTACTTTTCTACGGAGGTTTCTAACCGTCATTACATTATTGCATAAACGGTTATTGTTTATTGTGCAGTATAAATCTCTCTGAGGTTGGTTTTCATATTGTCATTATTATTCAATCACTATGCGGTCGCTGTACCATTATAGCCTATAATGTGTTAACGGGGTGTAAAACCAATTATTCATTCAGTCTATGGTTGAATTATTATGTTGTAAGTTTTGCGTTACATTTAGGAATGTGAGATTTCATTGTCGATAAATAACATCTGTAATTGTTTCACACGTTTTGTTAAAGTTTAGCATAATGTCTATTCGAAGAATTCGGGTTGATTCATTCTGAATAAAGATTGCTTTGCAATCAAGCATACTGAAAGGAAAAATAAACGCAGGGTGCGTATTTCCGCTATATATTGCATATACTGCACACTTAATTCCATATATATTCCAAGGAAATCTCAAGATGTTTTGTAAAAAAAAAAAGTGCAGTTAGTTAGAGAAAGGACACAACTGTGATGTTGCAGACGTTTTAACCACAGTACACGTTGTAACAAGAAATTCATAAATGATGAAGTTCCTCTTTGAAAAATTGAGCCAGTTCAGTACTGCATTTAATGTTAAGTGATTGCAACATTTAAAGCCTAAGTTTGCTCACCTGCTTGGGCCAAATGCGCATTCTGTCGATAATGAAACATTAAAGGGGTAACCATTGGTGTGTTCAGTGCTTACCTTCTTTCTTAAAGGACAGGCCTAATGTCGCCCTGTACCATTCGATTAGTAGTAGCATATTAAACATACAATATATAGCGGAAATACGCACCCTGCGTTTCTTTTTCCTTTCAGTATATTAGGTATGGTGATACCTTAGCGCTATTATAAAATACATGTTGTGATTGTAAGACTGGGTATATATTTTGTTGCCGTATACGCTAGGAGCGTACGTATACGCTAGGAGCGTAGAGCATGTAGAGCGTATTGTCAGGAGCGTGGTCTACGGGGTCGTAGGTTGGGAACGCCGTCATAGGACGCGGGAACGACAGCATTCGCTATTTGGGCGACAGACCAGAAGGTAGTCACGGAGACGCTAGGCAAGAGGGCCTGGTTACGCAGATGGCTACGCAGATAACGTCACCGGATTTGTAATACCGGAACTTGGGCCATCGCCGGAAAGGATCGTGCGAGTGGGCGACGCGTGTGGATTACGTCACCGGAAGTATGTGTTGTACTGGGACGAAGAGCAAACGCTAAGGACGGGATTGCAATATATCGCGGGAGTGAAGTGTAAGTGCCGGGAACTGTACCGGAAGGACTCGGCTAGATATAGCTTTGAGAGATAATATAGCGTGTGATGTAGCATACATATATCATAAATACAGATCTGAGATATTCTGATTAAAACCGAACAGTTTAATCTAACGTGCAGTGAACATCATTTTAAACATGATTTAAAACTTGGATAATTCTACTTTGTCATTTGTATTTATTTGAATATATATTCATCTTGTTGTAAATAAATTTGTAAATTTATTTATTCTTGATTCTCCCTTGGTGAGTTGTCTCCACTTGGTCAATCTTGTTACAGGCGGGTTAAGGGTTAAGTTAAGCAAACCTTGTGCAATTGCATCAACCTGAATGTTATACTTCGGAGATTATTGTGTGAAATGCATATAAATATAAGGTAATGGTGGCTTTGCCGTTTGACCTACTGACCTTTAAATTAATAGGTTAACTCTTGTCACCAACGGCAAGGTATAATCTATGAAGATGTATGAGCCTAGGGATTTACCATGATGAGGATGGACGAACACAGATGTCCATGGACAGTTTGTATGCTGTTTAACTTCATTTTCAACACATGTAAGGTTATATTTGATGGTGGATTTTTCTGTGGTGGTGGCAGACCACCCACTTTTCCCGGGTAGAACCAGTACTGTACACCTTCGACATCCGTAAGAATTTCGTTTGGCGGGGTTAAACTAACAGGCTAGTACCTTCCTTTTTGGATGTGGTAACTTCCAAGGATACATTTTCATTATCGAGATGAAACGTTGGATTCACCTTCTCAGTTATGATGGAGAATTCATAATTTTGATAGAGCATCATCAAAAAAACTGACCAATCAGTGACCAGAAATAAGACATAACCAATACATTCTGGTAGGTGATAAACTCGGTCTTTATCCTTGATGTTCAACCAAGTTTACTGTTAAAATTAAGGTATCTACAGTGCGACTCTTTTAAAACCCTGCCTATTTCATGCACATTCATGCAAATTGATTCAATATACGTATCTTTTAAAATCAAAATCTTGAAAATTATGGTATTTTTACTCTGCCAAAGATTTTTATTTTACTATAGAACCTAAGGATAAAAACCGAGTAACACAAATTTTATCACCTACTGAAAATAAAATAAAATCTCAACATCTCTGCAATGCAAAATTATGAATATGACAGGCAAGACAAAAGATAAAACAAGAGCGCCGCCTAACGGGGCTTTATACGCCCGTTTCCTGAAGGTTTATGCTAAAAACATTTCCCAGGTCAATTTTACCCGTACCGTTGATCTTCAAACAAAAAAACAAGAGGCACAAGAAGGCCTATGGATGCGATACTGGCTAATATGGCTCTTAGCAATGAAGCGAGTGAATATCGTGTTAAAGAGGCAAAATATAGAATTTTTAATTAAACCAAGAGCCATAACTCCGCCATTACTGGTCCGATCTAACGAAATCAAGGGCCATAACTCCGCTGTTATTAGTCCGATTTGGCTGGTTTTCGAACTTGTTCGAGCTTTTATTGACATTAACAATCTGGTAAAATTTGGTAAAGATCGGATGAAAAATGAAGGCCCTATTGTCTTAAGGCAAAATATAGCATTTTTAACAAAATCAAGGGCCATAACTCCGCTGTTACTGGTACAATCTGGCCGATTTTCGAACTTATCCGAGCTTTTATTGATATTAACAATATGTTAAAGTTTGGTAAAGATCAGATGAAAAATGAAGGCCCTATCGTCTTAACGAGATAAAAGTTAACGGACAGACGACGGACAACTCGCCATCCCATAAGCTCTGCTGGCCCTTGTCCAATAGAGCTAATAACTGATAGGAAATGTTATTTAACGAAGAGCACTATTTGTATTTATAACGTTTCAAGACGGTATATAGTTCGACTTGTAAGTGAAGAAGTGTCGATTCTTACGGATGGCGGGAGGTGTACAGTACTGGTTTTACCCAGGATAAGTGGATGGTCTTCCTCTACCACAAAAATCGACCGCCATATATAACCTTACATGTGTTGAAAATGATGTAAAACACCATACAAACAAAGAACTAATATCAAATAGTTTATGAATAACATCTGGGAAGGAATTTGTCATGATCATGTCAAAGTGACCTTGTGACCTTGACATCTGATCTACTTAGCTTAAAGGGACACACGGCAATCTTGATGTTTTTATCAAGCATCAATAGTATCGTCTCTACGTATTTATCAACGAGCATTTTGACTTTAAACCGGCTTGCATATCATTAAATAAAATTTTGTGTTTTCAAGTTTCTATGTTATTTTACCAAATGTTGAAATATATTATTGGTGCAGTATTATCAAAAGTCAGTAATATACAAAACAATTTGGTTTATACTATTCTTATAATTATTATTAATGATTGAAAAATGCATGTTATTTAGAAAAACTAACAGGACGCCGTGAGTTTTCAAAAAATCAAGATTGTCATGTGTCCCTTTAAAGTCAATAGGGGTTGTTGTTTTAACATGGGTATTTTTTCTGTAAAGTTTCAAAACTGCAGGTCTAATAGATACAAGTTACAGTGAGGAAAATATCTTTAGGATTCATTGTCAGTTCATTGTGACCTTGAATGCCTACTGAACCCAAAATTAATAGGCTTCCTTCACTGACCAAGGACAATGCACCTATGAAGTTTAATAAGTGTGGGAATCATATTTCCGGGATTGTCATTTGCAATATATCAGGACATGGTGACCTTGAACTTCCTCCAATAAGCCCAAAAAAATAGGTTCCTCCTCTCACCAAGGGCAATGTATCTACAAAGTTTTACGAGTGTATGTATTATACTCCCGGAGTTATCATTTGGAATATGACATTGACCTTTGACCTAGTGACCCCAAATACAACAGGGTTTCTCCTCTGACCAAAAGCAATGTATCTATAAAGTTTCACGAGTGTGAGTGTTGTGGTTTCACAAATAAGGTCTACTTACTGGCGCCAAAACAATAGGGTTCCTCCTTTCAACCAGGGAAATGTACCTATGAAGTATTATGAGTTAGATTTTGAATTTTTTGTGCGGAATGCACGATTCCATATAAGATCACTGCGACCATGACCTACTAGGCCCAAAATAATTTGGGTTCCTGCTATCAACAAGGACGACGAACCTATGAAGTTTCATGAATTAATATGTTAGGTTTTGAAGATATCATGCGGAATTCATATTTCCATATAAGGTCAGTCACCTTGACCTTTGACAACGTTGTCACATAATGTCACGGGTAGAGCGTACTGGTCGTACATAGCTCTTGTAAGTTATCGGTTACACCCAAATCTATTGTTCGAGTTGAAACAATTTCACAATATTCATGATCTATTCATATAACACGTAAAAGCGTGCACATTTTAAGTGGCCACCAGAGAGGCCGTGTCATAAGTTTAGTTTTGTGCTAATGCATGAAAAACGTATAGGTATATCTTCCGTAAACGGCAAAATTGTATAAGGGGCCTCTCGTGTAGATTCAATACTGCAGATTTAGCCACGTTTGTCACGGACTGAACGGGGGAAATAATTATTTGGGCGTAATGTTTGCTATAAAACCCATTGTCTTCTAGCTCTCGCCGGGATGATCGATAGTACTTTGTTGGAACAGAGATTGGACGGCAAAATTCATAGGCAACATGTGGTTAGTAGTTTTATTAAACTTTTATCGTACATTTGTATTCAGTGGGCGGCGCCATCTTGTTTGGCGGTTACGACATCCGGTTAGCATTGATGTTTCTCAAACATAACTTTAGACTAGCATATGATTTTGTAGTTACTTTATTAGATGTAATTATTGTAATTGATCATTAATTGTAAAACAATATTAATTTGATAACAGTGGATAATAGGTGCATTAGTTAATGTTGGCGTATAACTCAGTGATTGTAATACACGATTGTTAACATTAGTTAACAATGAGATGAGTGACAAGAATAAATGTTCGACGCGTATGCATAGCGTTGTATAATGTGGTCATTAGTTGACATGCGTGCATGCATAACTCAGTGAGTGTAATATATGAGTAATTTTATCATGTTTATATTACATGTATTAGGGGCATTGATTAACAGCGACGTACATAGCGTATACATGGCGTTGTAGAATATGTATACATTGCTACTCATCATTAGTACAGCTTACATATATTGATTGAATAATGATTTGTTTGGGTAATGATAATTATGCAAGATTGTTATGTTTGTCAACCGACATCTAAAACGTATGTATAATTACAGCCTAAGCCATCCAGGATATAAGCCATCCAGGGTTGGAGTAAGCCACCCAGGATATAAGCCATCCAGGGTTGGAGTAAGCCATCTAGGTTTGGATATCCAGGAGTGGAGCTAAGCTTCCACGATTAACGTTTACGAGCGGTGGAGACGGTCCCCGTACCTGCGTCAGCATGGCCAGGTTTTACTAACGACAACCCCCGGGACACAAGGTGGGCCCGTTACCAGTCCTCACTGGAGGAATATCACTCACAATCTCAGTGGATGTTAACTATCATTGCATCGCGTCATCAACCCTTACAGAAGGCATTTGATGACAATCATCCATTGAATTCGCGCATCATCATCTTCATGAGCTCTCGCGCATCACAGTTATCGCGCTAGATCAACATTGTTATAGCTTTAACAACACTTTAGTGTCTTAGACATTCAGTATTTATAGCAAGACTAAGAACGTCTTAAACGTTCATGAGAACATTCTTTTCATAGTTCATTAGTGTATTCGCTTGTGTTTTTTTAGATAATTGTATATATATTAAACATATTTTAAAAGTTGCATTAAACTTATGTAAATGCACTCACCGTCATTGATTCTTTCCTGAGTTAGTCCAACCACTAAGGTCATCCTGTGACAAACATAAGTAATAAGGCTCCTGCTTTCAACAATGGTGATGTACCTATGAAATTTCATTTGCGTAGGTGTTAAGGTTTTGAAGTTATCATGCTGAATTAATATTTTCATATAATGTCAGTGACGTTGACCTTTGACTCCAAAAGCAAAATTATCCTGCTTTCAACAAGGGTGATGAAACTATGAAATTTCATGAGAGTGGGTTTATGGTTTTGAAGTTATCATGCAAAATTCATATTCCATATAACATGATAGTGACCTTAAATCGTTGACCTACTGACCCCAAATAAATTAGGTATCTCCACTCACCAACGGCAATGTATGTACGACGTTTTAAACGTGTAGGTGTTTCAATTTTGAAGTTATCATGAGGAATGCATTTTTCCATATACAGTGGCAGTGACCTTGACCTTTGACCTACTGACCCCAAAAGCAATAGGATTTCTCCTCTCAACCAATGCAATGTACCTATGGTATATATTAAGTGTGGGCGTTAAGGTTTTGAAGTTATCAGATGGAATGGCTATTTCCATAAAAGATCATAGCGACCTTGACCGTTAACACACTGGCCCCACAAATAAAAGGGTTCCTCCTTTCATCTTAGGCATCGTACCATATAAAGTCACTGTGACCTTGACCTTCGACCATCTGGCCCCAAAACAACAGGGTTCCTCCTCTCAGCTAGAGCAATGTATCTATGAAGGTTCATGAGTGTAGGTGTTACGGTTTTGAAGTTATTGCGTGCAATGCATATTCAATATAAGGTCATTGTGACCTTTGACCTACTGGCCCAAAATGAAATTGGGTTCCTGTTTTCAACAAGGGCAATGAACCTATGAAGTTTCATGAGAGTAGATATTATGGTGTTGAAGTTATCATTTGGAATTCATATTTCCATATAAGGTCAGTGACATTGACCTTTAATACCAAAATCAATAGAGTTACTTCTTTCAACATGGGTGATGAACGTTTGAAATTTAATGAGTGTACAAGTTACGGTTTTGAAGTAATCATGTGCAATTCATATTTCCATATAAGGTCATGGTGACCTTGACCTTTAACCTACAGACCCCAAGTACATTAAGGTTTCCCCACTCAACATAAGCAATGTAAGTATAAAGTTTTAAAAGTGTAGGCGTTTCAATTTTGAAGTTATCATGAGGAATGCATTTTTAGCTCTACTGGCCAACGGCCAGCAGAGCTTATGGGATGGTGTGTTGTCTGTCGTCCGTCGTCCGTCGTCTGTCGTCCGTTAACTTTTCTTCAAACGACTTCTCCTCAGAAACCGCTTGGCTAATTTTGACCAATCTTCACATGGATGATCCTTAGATGAATGCTTTTTAGATTTGTTAAAATTAGGTCAGCGCTACATCCAAGATGGCTGCCATTACCATATATGGTCGAAACCTTAAAAAATCTTCTTCTCCAGAACCGCTAAACAGATTTCAACAGTTTTTCTTTTAAAATGATCGCCAACGCCTAGACTATCAAGTTTGTTCAAATAATGTCCCCGGGGTCAAAAATGGCCGTGCCCCGGGGGTCCAAAGTTTGTATATTGAGGTTTTGCATGTTTTTCATATAGACATATAGGAAAAAACTTTAAAAAATCTTCTTCTCTGAAACCACAAGGCATAGAGCTCTCATGTAATACATGTAGCATCTGCTTATAGTCCTCTACTAAGTTTGTTCAAATGGTGACCCTGGGGTCAAATTTGTCCCTGCCCCGGGGGTCACAGTTTTACATAGACTTGTATAGGATTTTTTTAAAAAAAATCTTCTTCTCGGAAACTACAACAGCCAGAGGTTTGATATTTTGCATTTACTATAAGCTAATGGTCCTTTACCAAGTTTGTTCAAATGGTGACCCTCGGGTCACATTTGGCCCCGCCCCAAGCGTCACATCTTTTACATAGACATGTATAGGGAAACATTTAAAAAATCTTCTTCTCTGAAACTGCAAGAGCCAGAGGTTTAATATTTTGCATTTGCTATAAGCTTGTGGTCCTCTACCAAGTTTGTTCAAATGGTGACCCAGGGGTCACATTTGGCCCCACCCCGGGGGTCACAGTTTTAAATAGGCTTGTATAGGGAAAAACTGAAAAAAATCTTCTTCTCTGGAACCACATGGCACAGAGCTCTCATGTATTATATGTAGCATCAGCTTATGGTCCTCTACTAAGTTTGTTCAAATGGTGACCCTGGGGTCAAATTTGTCCCCACCCCGAGGGTCACAGTTTTACATAGACTTATATAGGATTGTTTTTTTAAAAATCTTCTTTTCGGAATCTACAAGAGCCAGAAGTTTGATATTTTACATTTATTATAAGCTTATGGTCCTTTACCAAGTTTGTTCAAATGGTGACTCTGGGGTCATATTTGGCCCCGCCCCAAGCGTCACATGTTTTACATAGACATGTACATATAGGGTAAAACTTAAAAAATCTTCTCCTCCGAAACTGCAAGAGCCAGAGGTTTAATATTTTGCATTTGCTATTAGCTTATGGTCTTCTACCAAGTTTGTTCAAATGGTGACCCATTGGTCACATTTGGCCCCACCCTGGGGTTCACAGTTTTACTTAGGCTTGTATAGGCAAAAACTGAAAAAAAAATCTTCTCTGGAACCACATGGCACAGAGCTCTCATGTATTATTTTGCATCTGATCTTAGCCAAACTTTAGCAGATTTTATGGCTTTCTTTTTTTTTCTCTTTTTTTTTAATTTGTTTACATTTTTTTTTGATTTTTTTTTTTTTTTTTTTCCCCTATGTTGGACCAGTCAGACAAGTAACAGAGGAGTTATGGCTCTTGATTTTGTTAAAAATGCTGTATTTTGCCTATATTTTTCATCTGATCTTTACCAAGCTTTACCAGATTGTTTAGTTATGGCCCTTGATTTAGTCAAAAAGCTGTTTTTTGCCCGAAACTTCCAATCAAACATAAATGGCAGTCACTCGCTTCATTGATGTTATAAGAGCCATGTTAGCCAGTAGAGCGTCCACAGGCCCTCTTGGGCCTCTTGTTTTATATATAGTGTGCCATTGACCTTTGACACCAAAAGAAATAGGGTTCCTCCTTTCAACAAGGGTGATGAAACTATGAAATTTCATGAGTGTAGGTGTTAGAGTTTAAGTTATCACATGGAATTCATACTTTCCTATAAGGTGATGGTGACCTTAACCTTTTACCTACAGACCCCATGTATATTAGGCCTTCTCCAATCAACATCTTTGTATGAAGTTTTAGCTATTTCAATTTTCAGTTTAAGAATGCATTTTTCTATATAAGGCGACAGTGACCTTGACCTTTGACCTACTGACCCCAAAACCAATAGGGTTCCTCCTCTCACCTAGTGTAATATACCTTTGAAGTTTCATGAGTGTAGGTGTTTCAGGTTTGAAGTTTTTGTGTGGAAGGCAATTTCCATATAAGGTCACTGTGGACTTGACCTTAAACCTACTGGCCACAAAAGCAATAGGGCTCCTCCTCTCACCTAGGGCAATGTACCTGTGAAGTTTTATGAATGTAGGTGTTACGGTTTTGAAGTTATTATGAAGAAATCATATAATCTATAAGGTCACTGTGACCTTGACCTTTGACTTACTGGCACCCAAAACAATAGGGTTTCTCCTATCACCTAGAGCAATGTACCTATCAAGTTTTATGAGTGTAGGTGTTATGATTTTGAAGTTATTGTGCGCAATTCATATTTCCATATAAGGTCACCATGACCTTGACCTTTGACCTACTGGCCCCAAAACAATAGTGTTCCTCCTTTCTGTACCTATGAAGTTTCATGAGAGTGGTTCTCATACTTTTGGAGTTATCATACAAAAGTATAATAATAACTATACAAATTCATCAACTGGAAGACAATAAATAAAACAAATAAATAAATTTAAATAACTCAGTTTTATTATCATGTTATAGTATACATACTTTTTTTCAATGTGAACAATTTAAAAGTACAGATCAGAAACAACTTATATACTCAGTACCTTTGAAAATGCAACATTTTTTGATTTTCTGTTATTTTCAGTCCGCTGTTTTTTTTGTTCAAATCAAGATTGTATTTAAGTTAGTACACAAGTCTCAAGTTAAAAATGGCGATTAGCAGTTGCATAAGATTAGATCAACTTCTTTCAGTTAAAAACATTTAACTTTAACATCTATAACATCTCTAGAAATTCAAAAAAAATACCAAGTGTTGCATTTCCAAATGTACTGAGTGTATAATTATGGTTACCAGTTAAGAGTAAACCTGCAGACCTTGAATTCACTAACCATTCTTGAGAATAGTCTGAGATTTAAGCCCAAGTATGCACTTTTCAATCACACATATTTCTATAAGTTTACAGGATAAACGTTCATAACAGCTGCTATGTATAAATATGACAAATTCTGATGAATAGCAACTTCATATGATTGTTTATCTATGAAGGTTATTGGAATATGTGTGAATGAAATTTTAGTACTTGAGCTCAAGTCTAAGAATAGTCTGAAGAATGGTTGGTGAATTCCCAGCCTGATATCTTAACACAGGTGGTCTATTAATTTCTTTAAACAATAGCAAGCAGAAACGGAAATGATGGTGTCTTTAACCCTTTCGATGCCACAGTAGAAAACATTGAATTCTGCGATCATTGTAAACCCAGATCAACCTGCACTGTTCGCTACTGAGTCAGAATGTTTTCCGTAACTCTTTTTACAAAAAACATTACCGGAAGGTTTGAATTAAATTTTTAGCAGACGTTATTTGAAATTTGGCAGCGAAAGGGTTAAAGAGGTGGTCTCCTAAGCCGGTGTGACTAGTTTACACCAGGTGAGACTAGTATACACCAGATGTGACTAGTATACACCAGGTGTGACTAGTATACACAAGGTGTGACTAGTATACACCAGGTGTGACTAGTTTACACCAGGTGTGACTAGTTTACACCAGGTGAGACTAGTATACACCAGGTGTGACTAGTATACACCAGGTGTGACTAGTATACACCAGATGTGAATAGTTTACACCAGGTGTGACTAGTATACACCAGTTGTGACTAGTTTACACCAGGTGTGACTAGTATACACCAGGTGTGACTAGTATACACCAGTTGTGACTAGTATACACCAGGTGTGACTAGTTTACACCAGGTGTGACTAGTATACACCAGGTGTGACAAGCAGAAAATGTTGAAAATGAAGTTTCGGTCTAAATGATTTAATACTGCCATTGTTTCGCTTGCAAGCTAAGACTTTAAGGCACCCTGTCTGGTTTCAAGTGTACATCTCATGTAGACTTTAAACCTTTTATAGATATGAAAGTAGGTACTGGACGCGACATACAATCTCATTATGGAGAACATTTGCATGAAGTCTTATCAAAGTTGGTCCGTATTCATAAAGCCACTTAGCAATATCTTAAGTCAAAATTTATCAATTTTTTTCTATCGTTCTTTATATGTTTAAGCCTTAACCCGCTACATGTATATAATATACTGTTCTTTGTTTAAATCAAGACCATTCCATGTATGTGACAAAGGGGGTGTTTTGGGGGAAATGACTGATCAGCAGCCAGACATGACAAACCCTGTCAGCATGTTAGTAAGGTTGATCTGGCTTTACAATGGATGCAAATGCTATTATAGTCGTGCTTAGGTGTTAAGGGTTAATAATGCTAATGGATTAATAAAACCCACTGCTAAAAATTGATCTTAAAATAGATGCTCTACAGTGTCACTGAGAGGTTAATGAGGATATATGAAAATATGTAAATTTCTTAAATTTTGACTTAAGTTATATGTTCTACTTAAGATGCGTTATGAATACGAGCCCAGGATATCAAGTAGATGTGACCAGATTTTACTGTTAAAATCACAAAAGTGCCATAACTATAGAAATTAACAATGAACTGGAACATATGAAAAGGTATTAATATATCTAATTTTAGAAATATATAAACTTAAAATGTATCACTAATACCAGGACCATTTTAGTATACGTCTATCTACCATCCCTGATAATACATAGGGGATATTTAACAAACAGTATTTTTATTTATTATATAACTTCATTGATATACTATACAGACAAGGGAAACGTAGCCTGAATAGGATCTATTTTACAACCTGACAACAGAGAGCAAAGAAGAATAACTGTTGGACATTTTTTAACAGAACAAGACAATCATTGTTTTGTCCCTTGAAATAATATATTTATCACACAAGATGTGCAAGACAATTCAAAATTTACAATAATCTGGATCTTAGTCTCCCTAACATTAAATAAAGTCAATAATAAATGAGCACTCATGTAATTCAATTCACAAATGTCTATTCCAATATTTACATATGTAAATAGCAATGGATATAAAGAAATGCATCATATTTAACAATCACTATCGCGTGTAAGCGACAGAAAAGATAAGGAGAAATAATTCATGACAGTGGGCGAAAATATAAAGTTATACAAGTACTTGTATATTTATGACAAAAAAGGGTAAATATATAAATAATATTAATACCAAGTTAACACTCAGTTGTATATTTTATCTAAATTTGAGCACCATTATATAGTGCCTATAAAGTCGGAGCACAACTTTCAGATTAAGTTTATCCCTTGAAATAGGTACATTTATCGTAGGTTATTTTGACATTATGATTTATAGATTTTATTGTAAATAAACGTCAAACAACAGGGATATGATATTTTCTATAGCATCGTTAACAATATATGTACTGACCTTGCGAACACATACAAATAAATCCCTACATATTTACAATATTTACATCAAATCGTAAACTATAAATAAATCATATTTTCAACATTCATTTGGAGTAATCCGTTTTGCCTCGTGTGTGCAAGTTTCAATTATCCATAGTAGTATGTCGAGTATACATAAACAGCATTAAGAAAGCATGCAGCATAGAGTGACCTTTTCAATTACTTACACACACTGACAGTGTCTATTTGATAGGTCATCACAAAGTTTAATTATTCATAACCGGATTAAGTGGGTAATTCAGAACATCTTTGGATAAATGAAACTGGAACTGTCAATTTAACATATTTCATTTAAATTTAAATAAGTAAATGATCATTGACACATATGGATACCTAGGTATTGTATTTAAGATGTCGCAGTGTACCAGTTGCATTACCTTGTTGGTAAGTATATTTTCTACATTGTTGTTATTGTTAAAATAATATGTTAGTTAACTAGACATCAAGAGCAACATTCCTGTGAAGATTCACGAGAATCCGTCGAGAAGTTTCAGAGGAGTAGTCGCAACAAAAAAAGTTTTACGTGCAGAAGGACCGACAGACGCCGCACCACGGTATAAAAACAGTAGGGAAAGATGTATGCACCCAGACAGATGGCCATTGATACAAGCGCACTGTCTGGAAGACAGAACGATTCAGGACGGACGGTAAAGATGTTGAAATAGTCGAAAAATTAGAAGAACTGTGGGATGTCAGCGATTTCAATAAATAGAAAACTTTGTTAAGGAACGATGATAAAGACTATATGTCGGTGAGGAAATTTTAACAATTTCGAGTTTTAAAATGTTGTCTTAATTCTTTGATGTTATTTTTTTTTTTTTTTAGTTCTTTAAAGATTTACTGCAAGACACTGTGACAATATGAAAAGTAGGACACAAAGTGCCAAAATATAGCGTTTGTTGTTAGTCTTGCGGGATGCAAGAAGTTTGAGGCGTGGGTAATGTAGTGAAAATTGTTTATAACACCTTATTTCCTAATTATTATTATATACCTATCAATAATACATACATAGTACCTTCATTTTTCTTACAATGGAATACAACAACCCGAATCACACTACAGGTTATCAGTATGCTTCTAAAAATAGACTTAGTATCACCATCTTCCTAAAATAGATTTCGGAACTACTTTTAGCCTATTTAATGATGTCACTTTGTGTGAATTCCCATTCATATTAGAATGTTAGGGATTCCCCAACTAGCATTAACGTTTTGACGCGAAATATTAACTATTAAAATGTGTGAATGTATGCATTTATGAATATAGAGATAATTAAAGAAATTATAATACCAAACAATGTGTTTAGTGTGAATACTGGTTATGTCTGTCTTCGTTTTGATAGTGGTGTTGGTGGCTAATATTAATTGGGTCATGATGTGAAAAAAATCGTCTGCTTGAGTAGATCTGATAGTAAACCAAGGTGTAAATTTATAAAAGGTGAACAATGAATGAATTTGAAACATCTGACTTTGGGACTCTGTTTGGTGGTGATATTTTGGAACTTTTGGATTACCAAGATGAAGAAAAATCTTATGTGCAAGAAGTAATTCAACAAGAACTAGGTTCGGCAGAAAGTGGAAGTTTGACAGCTGCTGCCATCTGCCATTAAAGCAATCTGAGCACACAGACCATCCAAATCAGAAACACAGGGTCAGTAAAACTGCCAAACATTAATAAAGAAAATGAAAAGCGTCCAACATTTTTGCCAATTAAGAACACCAAAGGCCGAGTTTATTGAGAGCATGAAAAATAAAAACACTGCAAGGAAGACCGAATCTGTAGTTCACCAGTTCACAACCTGGCTTCGCCAAGCACCGAGGTTGGAGACAAGAGATTAGGCATATGAACTCGATAATTATATCGGCTCCTTTCTGCTGTCTATAAGAAAAGCTGATGGATCGGGCTATGAACCAGACACTCTGACAAGCTATCACAAGAGTATCGATAGATATTTGTGGGACAAAACGTACCCATTCAGTCTTGTTACCGACAAGGAATTTTGTACGTCAAGAACGATCCTAGCCTCGAAAAGGAAGGAAATGAAACAAAAAGAAAAGGGAAATAAACCCCGTGCTGCAGAGCCATTAACCACACATGAGGAAGACATGCTAAAAGAAAAGGGGTGCATCGGTTTAAACAGCCCACAACAGCTTTTAAACAAAATATGGCTAAAGAATACTATGCTGTTTGGTTTACGTGGTGGTAGCGAGAACCATCAGCTACGATGGGGTGATATTAGTCTTAAAGATGACGAGCGAGGTAATGAGTTTCTCGAGATTAATGAGCGAAACACGAAAACCAGAACAGGAGAAACAAGTGGTACTCACCAAAGGGCTTTCCGACCGAAGCTGTTTGCACATGATGACATAGAGAACTGTCCGGTCCATGCATATAAATTGTTTTGCAGTCATCGACCCGAATCAATGTGTCTTCCTGAATTGCCTTTTTATTTGGCAATTAATCAGCATCGTCGAGAACATTCACACTTGTGGTACAAATGTTAGCCATTAGGCGAGAACACACTTTAGTCACTTATGAAAAACATGGCGACAAAGGCCAATTTGCCTGGCAAAAAAACTAATCACAGTGCCAGGAAAACTACTTTGTGCACAAAACTGTTACATGCAGGAACAGCTCCTAACACAATTCAGCAACTGACCGGTCACAAGAATGTGCAGAATGTAAATAATTATGCAAATGCGTCCTGTGACATGCAGAGACAGATATCGAATATTTTATCAGACAACGAAATTCCCTTAAATTGCCACTTGACAATGGATTGTGCAACACAAATCCAGGAGCTTCACAATCAACCGGTCGGCCCAATCTACATTTGGTCTACAGGGGCAGAGTCAACCGCAATCCACATACAGCGCGTGCAGTACTTCTAGCCAATCTTATTCTGGTGAAATCCTTCAAAACGAGAGGCTAATGAACTGCAACATCACAATTAATCATAACTACACAAATTCACCGGCTCCAAAACGCAAACGTCTAGGTATTATTGACAGCGACAGTGAGTAAACACGCGGCCTTAAAATGTGAATAGTTCGACACTTGTAAAGATTTAAACTCCTTGTGATCCTTTGAATTGTTAATGTTTTTGTCTAGTTCCAAAGCAGTTAAATTACAAACTATCGCGCAAACACTACTGCCAACAGGTTATTGACAGTTAGTTCGCCATGTGTTTTGTTATATACATTGCAGTTGATGCCCGCTAACATGTGTAGTGATGATGAAATATTTTCATACGCGTTAGTGTTGCAAAATAGTTCTTTCTTGTTGTTATTTTATGAATTTGAATTAATTAAATGTTGCTTTAGTTTTGATTTTTGTGCTTCTGTGTTCTATTTTAATTATATGTAGCAGGTATATAATATATATAATAAACTAGAGTAACGTGTTCTGGAAGTTTGTATTACCTCTCCTAGGTAAACGCCAGATCAGGATCACACTCGAGGCTCCCCCTCTGATGTGATCCTTGATCTGGCATTTACCTTCTCGAGGTGATACAAACTTCCACAACACGCTACTCTAGTAATAATCCTATTTTAAAGAGATCTGTCCACTTTCTTGTCACTTTGAAGTTTCAGTATGTTGGTTTATACTGGATAATCAATCACTAAATAGCTAGAGTTTGTGCAGATGTCTTTCAATATTACATGAGTTCTATTAAAATGGATTTACAATGATATTTTAATTTTTACAAGATAGACTGGAAAAAATGCTAAAAAAATATTTACACTATTACACTTTTTAAACATTTTGAATCGTTTCAAAGTATTAAAGCTGTCGAAGACTGGAAGAAACACATATTAAGATCAGCTAATCAAGACAAAAACGTACGGCTCCCCAACTCACCCGAACAGACATAATTGACGACCCTAGGTCCAACCGTTCTCTATTGATCAGAGATCGTTTTGATATTCAATATCTCTGTGACCTTGACCTTTGACCTAGTGACCCACTGCGACCTTGACCAAGTTACCCCAAAATCAATAGGTGTCATCTACTGTTCATGACCAACCATCCTTTGAAGTTTGAGGACCCTAGGTCCAACCATTGTCTAGTTATTGATCGGACATCGTTTTGATAGTCAAGATCACCGTGACCTTGAAATCTGACCTAGTGACCCGAAAATCAATAGGAGTCATCTACTTGTCATGAACAACCATCCTTCCAAGTTTGAAGACCCTATGACCAACCATTGTCTAGTTATTGATCGGACATAGTTTTGATACTCAAGGTCACCTTGACCTTTGACCTAGTGACCCCAAAATCAATAGGGGTCATCTAATGGTCATGACCAACCATCTTTCCAAGTTTGAGGACCCTAGGTCCAACCATTCTCCAGTTATTGATCGGACATCGTCTGTGTCACAGACCCACACACAGACCGACAGACATACAGACAGAAAGCACAACATCAACATTGCTCCCCTACCACACTTTGTGTGGAGGAGCCATAATTAAATCATTTTTATTTAAGCTTGAATAAATATTTAGATTATCAATATAATCATATGCTATACTGTATAGCATCTGTAATACGGGTCATACATGTTTGTATTTATTTATTTAGACCGTCATGGTAGATCCCAAACTGAAGCTACAGCAGACCAAGGACATGAGATGTGTTTCACCGAGTGTTTCACAAGTGTCTGACTTCAGTCATCACAGGCTTAGAGAGGGAAGCTGAAGAATGAAACAACACACAAGCCTCTGCTCTTTCAGTCTTCGTCCGGAAGTACACGTTTGTTGCCTCATTCCTGATGATGAGACTTGCCACCACTATCTCAGCAGTCCAGAAATATGCAGGTAAAGCTCAATTAAGTCATCTCAAGAAATATATGTTTTATATATTTTGAACTGCCAAATGATTTAAATGACTGTATTATCGTTCCACTTCACAACTGCTAGGTTTTTTAAACACATTTTATAACTTTTTTTCTCAGAAGCGTGATGCCATTTACACGACAGTAGGGCCACTGTTCCCTAGGACAAATGCCTTATTATCAGACATCAGACTAGTAGCTAGTCTGTGGTGCTAGTTCATCAGAAGACAAGGAAGACAATCACACACGAAAGTATGGGTTAAAATGATGAATATGGTAGATTTAACAGAAATGGAGATATTCATTCACAGGGTTGGTCCATTTTCTCTCAGTATTCTCTTAAACCAAAAGTCTAGTGCATACAGTTTGTGAAAAAGTGACCTAAACGTAAAAACTGAACGTAAAAAATATAAAGTTATCTGCCCTTTGCTTGGAGGGTCAAGGTCACTTTCACATTTGCTTTGTCGTTGATATTAACAATCTGTGCAAGTTTGGTAAAGATCAAATAATAAATGAAGGTGCTAGAGTGTTCAAAAGGCAGAAAATGGCATTTTTCAGAATAAACAAAGGGCCGTAACTCCGGTGTTTCTAATCCAATTTGGCTGGTTTTCGAACTTGTCCAAACTTTCATTGATATTAACAATCTGTACAAGTTTGGTAAAGATCAAATAAGAAATGAAGGTGCTAGTGTGTTCACAAGGCTTAATATGGCATTGTTTATAGTCGAATCAAAATAATTTTCGACAAGGATCAACATCATTTCATACTGATCATTTTAGAAAAAGTCTCATATCAATATCACTTATAATTTTTAAGAAGTACTCGCTACAAACTTTTATTTGGAAAATCTATTTTTAGCTGTGGTGGCCATCTTGAATTTCCGACCAACCTGAAATGTTGCTCGGATCATTTAGACATCAAGAGCAACATTCCTGTGAAGTTTCAAGTTTGGTATCTGCAAGTGTTATAGTATATAAAATACGGTCCGGACAAGCATTTTCTATGACAGAGGTCACAGGTCAAGGTCACAATGACCTTATTTTGGTACGGACACACCCCTATCCCAAGAAGTATTCACATACCAAGTTTGATATCTCTTAGTGTTGTAGTATTAAAAATACGGTCCGGACAAGCCTTTTTCTATGACAGAGGTCACGGTCAAGGTCACAATGACCTTATTTTGGTACGGAACACACTCGTACCAAAAAAAGGTGACCTTGACCTGTGACCTCGGTCATAGAAAATGTTCCGAAAATGCTTGTCCGGGCCATATTTTCAATCCTATAAGACTTTGAGATACCAAACTTGGTATTTAGATACATCTTGGGATAGTGGTGTGTCGCGTACCAAAATAAGGTCACTGTGACCTTGACCTGTGACCTCTGTCATAGAAAATGCTTGTCCAGACCGTTTTTTCAATACTATAACACTTAGAGATACCAAACTTGATATGTGAATACATCTTGGGATAGCCGACACACCGCTATCCCAAGATGTATCCACATACCAAGTTTGGTATCTCTAAGACTTATAGTATTGAAAATATAGCCCGGACAAGCATTTCGGAAGGACGGACGGACGGGTGGGTGCACGCCTATAGTCCCCTCCCGGGACCGGTGGGGGACTAATAACACCGTAAATAACTCAATATCAATATTGTTAATTATATGCTGTCAAACTACTCACAAACATCAGAAACCATCTTTATTAGATCACCTGAGCAGATCACCTTACACGAAGGCTCAAGGTGATCTATTGGGATCACTCTTCGTCCGTCGTCGGAGTTAACCTTTGCTTCGAACGACTTCTCCTCAGAAACCGCTTGGCCAATTTTGACCAAACTTCACATGTATTATCCTTAGATGAATGCTTTTAAGATTTGTTTAAATTAGGTCAGCGCAACATACCATATATAGTCAAAACCTTAAAAAATCTTCTCAAGAACCGCTGGACAGATTTCGACAGTTTTTCTTTTAAAATGATCGCAAACGCCTCGACTATCAAGTTTGTTCAAAAGAAGTCCCCAGGGTTAAAAATCACTGCGCCTTGGGGGTCCAACGTTTGTATATTGAGATTTTGCATGTTTTTCATAGACTTATATAGGAAAAACTTTAAAAATCTTCTTCTCTGAAACCACAAGGCACAGAGCTAAGTTTGTACAAATGTTGACCCTGGGGTCTAATTTAGCCCCACCCTGAGGGTCACAGTTTTACATAGACTTATATAGGAAAAAAAATAAAGAAATCTTCTTCTCTGAAACTACAAGAGCCAGAGGTTGAATATTATGCATTTACTATAAGATTATGGTCCTTTACCAAGTTTGTTCACATGGTGACCCTGGGGTCACATTTGGCCCCGCCCCAGGTGTCACATGTTTTAAATAGACTTGTATAGGGACCAACTTAAAAAATCTTCTCTGAAACTGCAAGAGCCAGATGTTTAATATTTTGCATTTGCTATAAGCTTACGGTCCTCTACCAAGTTTGTTGAAATGGTGACCCTGATGTCACAATTGGTCCCACCCAGGGTCACTGACTTACATAGGCTTGTATAGGGAAAAACTTCTTCTCTGGAACTACACGATTTTGATCTTTCTGTCGAATTTGATCTTTACCAAACTTTGTCAGTGTTTTTATATCAATGTTGTGAACACAACAGAGGCCACTTTTCTTGAACAATCTTAACCAAACTTGCATAGATTGTATATGACCATAACATTTAGAAGAAGTTCGATAATGGGACAGTACTCAGATGATTGATTTAGGGCCATCTTGGCCCTCATGTTAGATTGTGTTGTGTCTTTGAAATTTGTTGTTTCAAACCTTTTTTGTGAGAAATTTATATTATTGTTTTTAAAAAAATATTTAAAACTGATGAAACATTACATTTTGAATAAAATAAGTTAGTCTCTTTTTTTAGTATCCAGAAGCTTATTGGACCTTTAAAATAGAATGCATGCTAGCTTATCCTCAAAAACAAAAACAAAGAAGCGTTGGCACCCAAAGGCTGTGCTCTTGTTAAATTGAGGCTGATTACATTCAAAATAAGGTTATTGTATTCTCGGAAACCAGAAATAGCACGAGTGGGGAAAGTGGTGACCATGAACTGGAATCAGTTGATCTCGTTAAGGGATATGTAGAATAGTGATCCAGAACTTGAGGCTGGTGATCTTGGAAATCTGAAATCCGCTCAAGAAGAAGTTGAAAACTTTTACGAAGAGGAGGCAGATAATGACAATATAGGCATTGTACGTAGAAAAAAAGCTAAAAAAGCCTGCAGTTCACAAGAACGTTTCATGGACTGAAGAAGAAGAAAATAAAATTAAAATTATTTTTAAGAAGTTTTTTTACAATAAATGTAGGCCTAAACTAGATTTTTATTGGAAGGCATTGAAAAAATGCAAACAGAATGGAGGAGTTATTCACAGAAGAAAAAAGGATGTGTTGAAAAAGAAGTGTTTAGAATGATTGATAAGCTACAGTAAACAGTGTGTCTGAGGCAAAGTGCTTTATAACAGTTAGCACACACTTACTGCATATACATTATAGAACCTTCATTTCTCAAAAGTCATTGGCACTTGGTCTATTAAAACACATTCAGTGATAGTTTCTAGATCTTTAATGTCTTGGATATAAAGATTCTTTCTGGTAAATATAACTTAAATTCTCAGAAACCAGAAATAGCACGCACCAGTGGGGAAAGTGGTGACCGTGACCTGGAATCAGTTGATCTCGTGAGGGATATGAATAGTGATCCAGAACCTGAGGATGGTGATCCTGGAAATCTGGAATCCGCTCTGGATCCAGAAGAAACTGAAAACTTTTACGAAGAAGAGGCAGATAATAACAATATAGGCCCCCTATGTAGAAAAAACCCTAAAGAAGCCTGCAGTTCACAAGAATGTTTCATGGACTGAAGAAGAAGAAAATGAAATTAAAATTATTTTTAAGAAGTTTTTTGACAATAAATGTAGGCCTAAACTAGATTTTTATTTGAAGGCATTAAAAAAATGCAAACAGAATGAAGGAATTATTCACAGAAGAAAAAAAGATGTGTTGAAAAAGAAGTGTTTAGAATGATTGATAAGCTACAGTAAACAGTGTGTCTGAGGCAAAGTGCTTTATAACAGTTAGCCCACACTTACTGCATATACATTATAGAACCTTCATTTCTCAAAAGTCATTGGCACTTGGTCTATTACAACACCTTCAGTGATAGTTTCTAGATCTTTGATGTCTTGGATATAATTTCATAAAGGTTCTTTCTGGTAAATATAACTTAAATTCTCAGAAACCAGAAATAGCACGCACCAGTGGGGAAAGTGGTGACCGTGACCTGGAATCAGTTGATCTCGTGAGGGATATGAATAGTGATCCAGAACCTGAGGATGGTGATCCTGGAAATCTGGAATCCGCTCTGGAAGAAACTGAAAACTTTTACGAAGAAGAGGCAGATAATGACAATATAGGCCCTGTATGTAGAAAAAAAAGCTAAAGAAGCCTGCAGTTCACAAGAATGTTTCATGGACTGAAGAAGAAGAAAATGAAATTAAGATTATTTTTAAGAAGTTTTTTGACAATAAATGTAGGCCTAAACTAGATTTTTATTTGAAGGCATTAAAAAAATGCAAACAGAATGAAGGAATTATTCACAGAAGAAAAAAAGATGTGTTGAAAAAGAAGTGTTTAGAATGATTGATAAGCTACAGTAAACAGTGTGTCTGAGGCAAAGTGCTTTATAACAGTTAGCCCACACTTACTGCATATACATTATAGAACCTTCATTTCTCAAAAGTCATTGGCACTTGGTCTATTACAACACCTTCAGTGATAGTTTCTAGATCTTTAATGTCTTGGATATAATTTCATAAAGGTTCTTTCTGGTAAATATAACTTAAATTCTCAGAAACCAAAAATAGCACGCACCAGTGGGGAAAGTGGTGACCGTGACCTGGAATCAGTTGATCTCGTGAGGGATATGAATAGTGATCCAGAACCTGAGGATGGTGATCCTGGAAATCTGGAATCCGCTCAGGAAGAAACTGAAAACTTTTACGAAGAAGAGGCAGATAATGACAATATAGGCCCTGTATGTAGAAAAAAGCTAAAGAAGCCTGCAGTTCACAAGAATGTTTCATGGACTGGAGAAGAAGAAAATGAAATTAAAATTATTTTTAAGAAGTTTTTTGACAATAAATGTAGGCCTAAACAAGATTTTTATTTGAAGGCATTAAAAAAATGCAAACAGAATGAAGGAATTATTCACAGAAGAAAAAAAGATGTGTTAAAAAAGAAGTGTTTAGGATGATTGATAAGCTACAGTAAACAGTGTGTCTGAGGCAAAGTGCTTTATAACAGTTAGCACACACTTACTGCATATACATTATAGAACCTTCATTTCTCAAAAGTCATTGGCACTTGGTCTATTAAAACACCTTCAGTGATAGTTTCTAGTTCTTTAATGTCTTGGATATAAAGGTTCTTTCTGGTAAATATAACTTAAATTCTCAGAAACCAGAAATAGCACGCACCAGTGGGGAAAGTGGTGACCGTGACCTGGAATCAGTTGATCTCGTGAGGGATATGAATAGTGATCCAGAACCTGAGGATGGTGATCCTGGAAATCTGGAATCCGCTCTGGAAGAAACTGAAAACTTTTACGAAGAAGAGGCAGATAATGACTATAAAGGCCCTGTATGTAGAAAAAAAGCTAAAGAAGCCTGCAGTTCACAAGAATGTTTCATGGACTGAAGAAGAAGAAAATGAAATTAAAATTATTTTTAAGAAGTTTTTACAATAAATGTAGGCCTAAACAAGATTTTTATTTGAAGGCATTGAAAAAATGCAAACAGAATGGAGGAGTTATTCACAGAAGTAAAAAGGATGTGTTGAAAAAGAAGTGTTTAGAATGATTGATAAGCTACAGTAAACAGTGTGTCTGAGGCAAAGCGCTTTATAACAGTTAGCCCACACTTACTGCATATACATTATAGAACCAGTCATTGGCACTTGGTCTATTAAAACACCTTCAGTGATAGTTTCTAGTTCTTAAATGTCTTGATATAAAGGTTCTTTCTGGTAAATATAACTTAAATTCTGAGTTTAGAATTAAAACCGCTAGTAACTTTAAAATGATATGTATTCTCGTCTTTTTACGTCTCCCTACTTTGTGCTGTCTGTCTGTTGTCCGTCTGTCTGTCGTCTGTCACAAACTTTGTCCGGATTAGTTCTCCTGAACCACTTGCCGGATTTTAATGAAACTTTGCAGGAATGATCAGTACCATGCCTAGTTGCGCAAATTGTCACCTTGTTCCGCTTCAATGATTTTTAATGGAGTTGTGGCCCTTGAAATGTTTTGATACCAAAACTTTGTCCGGACTATTGATTCTGAACCCCTATACAGATTTCAACGAAACTTGGAAATCATGATCAGTACCAAGCCTTATTGTGAATATCATCACCGTGTTCTGGTTAAATCATTTTTGGCAGAATTATGGCCCTTTAAAAGTTTTAATACACAAACGTCTTCCCGACTAGTTCTCCTGAACTGCTGGCTGGATTTCAACAAAACTGTAGCAAACCTAGTTGCTGTGTTTTGGTTCAGGGCTTTTTTTTGGCTGTTTTTATAGCCGTTATTTGGTCATATTCCCAATGACAAAAAATACAATTTTTCCCCAATTTTGAGAAGAAAATTTCCAACTGAAAGAAGAAAAAGAAAGAAAACTAAAAAGTAGCAAAAATGTGACTAAGTATTGAATAAGAAGTGCCAATGAATTTTGAAAAAATGCCTCTGTTGATCTTTTTGTACTGTAAACAGTATGAAAGATACAATTATGAAATAAATGTATCACCATTTTGTTTCCCAATTTTATAAAAAATATTGCTAAAATTCCTAATTTTGAGGGTATGAGTTATGTTCCCAAAATGTAGAAAAAAGGCACTGTGGTCGAATGATTTTTGGCAGAGCTATGGCCCTTTAAAGGTTTTAATGCTGTGTTTTGGTTGAATGATTTTTGGCTGAGCTATGGCCCTTTAAAGGTTTTAATGCTGTGTTTTGGTTGAATGATTTTTGGCTGAGCTATGGCCCTTTAAAGGTTTTAATGCTGTGTTTTGGTTGAATGATTTTTGGCTGAGCTATGGCCCTTTAAAGGTTTTAATGCTGTGTTTTGGTTGAATGATTTTTGGCTGAGCTATGGCCCTTTAAAGGTTTTAATGCTGTGTTTTGGTTGAATGATTTTTGGCTGAGCTATGGCCCTTTAAAGGTTTTAATGCTGTGTTTTTGGTTGAATGATTTTTGGCTGAGCTATGGCCCTTTAAAGGTTTTAATGCTGTGTTTTGGTTGAATGATTTTTGGCTGAGCTATGGCCCTTTAAAGGTTTTAATGCTGTGTTTTGGTTGAATGATTTTTGGCTGAGCTATGGCCCTTTAAAGGTTTTAATGCTGTGTTTTGGTTGAATGATTTTTGGCTGAGCTATGGCCCTTTAAAGGTTTTAATGCTGTGTTTTGGTTGAATGATTTTTGGCTGAGCTATGGCCCATTAAAGGTTTTAATAGATAAACTGTCATGAAACTTGGCAAGGATGATCTGTACCAAGCCTAGTTGTGCATATCTTCGCCGTGTTAAATAATTTTTGGCAGAATTATGGCCCTTTTAAGGTTTTGATACACAAAATGTGTCCGGATTTCGATGACACTTGGTAAGGATGTTCAGTTCAGTTCAGTACCAAGCCTAGTTGCGCATATTATCTTTGCGTTTCATGTGAATGATTTTTTTGTGGATTTATGGCCTTTTCCCCAGTGGGGAAGACAACTGTTTTTACTAAAAACAACCGCTAGTTACTTTCCAGTTTGTATACATTGTTTCACATTTATCTTTGCTTTGGGAGTTTAATTTGATGACCATTAAAATAATCACTTTCATGAGCTTCATTTATTTTGTTTATCTAGAAGATGTGTAAGATATTGTTACTGTATTTCTGTCATGATACTGCTGACCGCCTTACTGTTAGGGCAATTCCAGAATTAACTGTATGGGAGGGTTTGAAGGCACTCAATATTTAATTTGATGGGTGGCTGGGGTCAGGCAAATCCAAAATGATAGTTCTAGAGGAATATCAAAACATCACTAATTTAAAATGAGGGGGTGGGTGCATACAAAAGTGCTCCCACCCCCATAGAGTTGAGTCTGGAATTGCCCTTGGTATACATTGTTTCCATTTGGATTTTTTGGTTGTTTTTAGCAGTACTGGGCTCGTATTGTGTAACACTACAGCCTTGCCATTGTACAGTTTATAAATGTAACACAATTGTAATTCAAGTACACCCCTGTTTAACTCCCTCTTATAACTAATCATGCAATGGGAGATTCCTAGTACTGTCCGTTAGTTGTTGGTTAATCATCTGAACACCTGTTATTGTTTACCTGTTCTAAAATATGAATTCTGGGAATTAAGAGGTATTGCTATATTAATGGAGACCATTCGCCGAAAGGTCTTGTGGGTAATTTATGCATACAATGATACAGGCCAATGTCCATATGTGGGGCATGACTAACTGCCGAAAAGCAGTATGGGTAATCTTCTAGCATAATACTGAGCGCACGGAAAGTCTAGTAGAGAGTCCGGGGCCGGTGGTTAAAGAGTGAAGAGTCAGTCGATCTTGTAAGATGGATCCCCGCAGTCTAAGACAGGGTGTGGGATAAGTTAAACTATACTATGTAAGCCAGTATAGTAGGGCAGTCATCGTTACATACTAATTTGAGGATTTGAACATTTGAAAGTTTCTAAATACTGTTTTACTTTGTGAACCGGAGACATTTAATAATAGGGACTATTTAATTAGTAAACAAATGGACATACTAAAAAGCACTATACGAAACGGATATGTTTATATATATATAACAGGATTATGAATGTGTAATTATTTGGACTGTTTTATATGTACCAATAAATTATGGAAATCACAACGCGAAGTCCGGATCTTGTTATTAAATGTACCAAGCATAGCATACGACCCCGTAGTGATACAATTGCCCAGAAAGGCATGTCATCTGGTGTCGTAAACATTTGCTTTAAGGGTGCCCTCTGGTGAATATCAGAACAGTAAGAATTTTTAATTTCCCTGTTTTTTATGAAGACTAACATATTACTAGTTAGTATCTGGAAAAATAATGATGGGTCGGTGATATAACTTTTTCGCAAAATTAATCTTTAGTAATACACTCTCACAGTGTGGTTTTAAATTCTGAATCAGCTGAAAATTGTGTATGGCAACTTATATGTGTGTAGTGTGGTTTGCAGAACAGGTATCGATTTTCCGTCTTTTTTAATGTAATAGTTCATACTTTAGGACGAAAAGTTAAGAGTTGTGGTATTTTTATCACCATCTGAACAATTATTACATCCCTTGACGTTACCCCACCCAGTTTACTATAAATTGCATTTTTAAATTTGTGATAAATCAATTTTTCATGATAAAGGAACAGTTAACTTTTTGAGATATTTTGTCTACAATATATATAAGACCTGAGTTTTAGAATGAAAAAATAAAAATTGGGGGTCGGTGTGCATATAAGAAAGATATTCATTAAAAACTGAGAAAAAAATGTGCTTTTTTAGATTTCGACGAGCTCTGACATATAACGGCATAGGTCTGTAACAAATAATAGGAACAATACTTTGTATTGCTGTCTCTGTATATCCTGACACATGTCTTTGTAACAAAGTTTAAATTAAGTGAATATCTTAAACGGTTTTTGAGAAATACCATCTTTTGTACCCCTACACCCCATTTTGGCTTATGTTAAAAATTGTCAATTTTGGGCACAAAATGTGAGGTAAAAAAAAAATTCTAAAAAATGTTCATTTTTTTTGCACTAAAATATCCCTATTGGGCATGAGTTTGTTACTGTATAATTATTTTTTCCAGTTTTATTATAATTTTTGAAATATAACAAATGTAAATTTCCAGAAGTACAAAAATCCAAAACCTCAGCAGTGGTCACCCTTAAACAACATCTCCTCTAAAAACCATGGGCCAACATTCATGAAACTTCCACTCACCCCAATTTTTTTGCTTTATTTTAGCTTTTGTTTTTTTTGTTTTTTTTATATCAGTTCTTCCAATCTGGCCGCTTTAAGTTTCAGAGGAGTAGTCGAAGTTTACGGACAGGACAGACAGACGGACGGCGGACGCCGCACCATGGCATAAGCTCTGCTGATCTCTGATGATTTATCACAATATATCGAGGTAAACTGACATCACAGTGAAACTTCCATTTGTATCATCAACTTGTATGGGGTTTATGAGATAAATACATGTACAGTTGCTGCCACGCGGATTAAGACTAATCCCACTCATCGCGGCAATTTTATCTCACCGCGGACACACTGATTTTGTCCCCGAGATCCGCGGACAGCCCGCTCATCGCGGGGATAATATATTTTTTCCACCGCGATTCGCGGTGATCTGTTTTGATTTGCACACCGCTTTACCCGGTGTGAAATCGCAGGCCATCGCCGCGATTTATCTTCAGTATCAATGTACAATTGTGCAGTCAATTTAATGCATTATTATTCAATAACTATTAAAAACCCGAAGCAGAAGACAATTTTATTTTTGTTTTCGGAAAATTCAAATGCCCGGATAATGTATACTAGGTCACGATAGTTATATGGCGGTTCCTATTACCGACTTCGCGGTGACTTAACATAAAATTCAAATCTTATACTGGAAATTAGAATTATATTTTTTTAATTAATCGTTATTTTAACATATTTTACTATTCTGCTGTTGGTTATTAATACATCGATGGGTTCTTTAGTCAGAAATAATCCGAAAAATTGTAAAGAATTCCGGGTCATAAACCCGTTATTAGTGCCGCCTTGTTAATAGTACCACACATCGCAAAGGATTGTGGGTAGCCAATTTATGTCCGGTGAAGAGAAATGTGACTTTTGGAAAACAAAAACGAAAAACACACGTTATTATATGCATTAAAAGTTTGAAATACCTATTGCTTCCAAAATTGTTCATTGTATTTATCATTTTTATTACATTTTTCATTGATCCGTGCTCTAATTTCCCCCGCGAATCTATCACGGAGAATCGCGGTAATTTCTTTCTTTCGAGACTGGATTTTGCAATCGCGGCGATTTTTACAGTCGCGGGGAATCCCCGCGATATTTCGGGTGACAATCCGCGGTAAGATCACGGGGATGTGTGACTTTGATTGAAAAACGGCCGCGGGGATGCTGCGAAAAAGTCGTAATCCGCGTGGCAGCAACTGTAGAATCTCACAATATCTTGCTCAAAAAAAAAAAAAAAAAGAAAAAAAGAAAAAAAAAAGAAAAAAGAAATGCCTAACTACCTACCAACCCTATTTTTTCAGAGCATGCAATAGGAAACACACCTATTTTTTTTTTTGGCCTGATTAGAGTCAATTTAAGAAAAGAAATGTGTGGGCTCAATGCTGTTGCGAAAAACGTATTGAACTTTAAAACACTATATTATATGTTTTAAGTCCTTGAATTTTGTTCACTGTAAACCTGTTGGATTTAAAGGGACACTGTCCGTAACTTTTAGCTTATAAAACACACAATAATTATGTTCGCAAACATTACACACTAAACATTATTTGGATATTTACTAATTAAAAGCAAGATTGTTTAACGGAATTTAATCGCGTTACAAAAAAAAGTAAATTCGCTTTGTGCGTTTGAACTCACAGCCCAAACTAAAATTACACTCACAGTAATAATAGTGTGCGTGAGCGTAAAGTGGTCGATCACGCTCCCGACTGAGCTAAGCGGGCTATACATATTTCGCAATACATACTGTGGTCAAAACCTAATGCGCTAATGGCAGTCACGTGATCGGAGAAAAGGTAAATATTGTGGGTCCCACTTTATTTACATATAATAATTAAAACTTTTTTTTTCAAACTCACGAATGTATTCCTACATACTTCTTAGGGTCTATCCTCATGTTTTCATGTATACATTTCACTGAATAAAAGTCAGCAAGTTATTTGGTTATGCTCAATATCTGCTTACTTACGGACAGTGTCCCTTTAAGTAGTGTAAAAATGTGCAGGGTTTTTTTTTTAATGTTTGTTCCCGAGCCAGCACTTCTTTTAAGAAAAATTGCAGAATAGTTAATTTAAAAAGAGGGCCTTCCATATCAGAAAAGTAGACTGTTTGCTCATTGCAGGTAAAGCATGACTTTGACTTTAGGCCAAATTGGCGCGATGTGCTGTGCTTTGGCCTAAGAAGGTGATGGGAGAAGTTGGCTTGGACAGTTACACGTGCTTTGTGAAATGTGATGATGCAGCGTAAGTCGTGATTATATTTATTTATAATTTTATGTTATGGGTTACAACAATGCCTTCAGTTTTAAACGTATAGAAGTCTTGTCTGTTCAATTCACCTCAGCATGTAAGCATTCCTTGTAAACTTTACTATCCAAAGAGTTAAGAAAGCTATTCTACTCGGGCCTGCGTTTGATATTGGTTAAAGTTTATGTCCAAAAGAATAACTTTAAAACCCATGGAGGAATTTCATTTAAACTTTGCACACATGTACTCCATTATAGACCGCTTTTTAGCTCACCTGAGCACGTAGTCTCGCCCGTCCAACACTTTCTTCAAACAACATCTCCTCTGAAACTACCGGGCCAAATTAGATGGAACTTTACAGGAATGATCCTTGGGTGGTCCTCTACCAAAATTATTAAAATGAAATGTATCCAAGCAGAACTGGTTGCCATGGCAACCAAAAGAAAAAAACTTTAAGGGTTAGTGGTAAACATCAATTTTTCTCCGAAACAACAAGGGCTAGAGCTGAGCTTAGATATTTTGCATGTATCATCATCTATTGGACCTTTGCCAAGATTTTTCAAATGGGGACCCCTGAGTCAGAACTGGTCCCTCCCTGGGGTTCATCAGTCTTACAAAGGGAATACAATAGGAAAAATGGTCACAACTTAGGCAAGTTCCACAAGACTGCACCCACTGAACCACAGCTTGGATCAGATGGGTTGGTTACTTTTGAATTTGAGGGGCATAAAATAAGGGACAGTGTACAGCAGAGACAGGAGTCGGTCAATGTGTGTAACCAGTTTGTCAATGGGATGGTCAAAAGTCTAAATGAACGGTTTTCAGACAATCAGGATGGGCAAATTCTCACTGCATTGAGCAACATGTTTAATCCAGTGCTAAAGGTCAATGATATTCAGAGTGACTTGGAAGTTGTCTCTGACTACCTGGGCTCTGTGGGTATGGGGGTTAATGGCCGAGAAAATCTTCTACAGTTGGCTTCCTGGACTTCCAAGGAAAGTTAAATGCCATTCCAGCTGTTAGAGAGTGGAATTGGAAAGGAAGTGGAAGTCTTTTGCAAGTCGGACCATGCAGTGTAAGTTTAATTTCATGTTAAATTAATTTCATGTTTGATTACTTGATATTATTTAACAGGTGTTCTGAAATCTTTGTCCAAGTTTTACATCTAGTACTCTGGACCATTTTTCACAAATCATAAAAAATCCTTGCTGCTATCCTTAATTTGTCAAATTTGGCAACAAAGGTGAATACATGTACCAGCGGAGGCCCAGGTCTAGTTTCCATATAGAATTGATAAATATATTATGGATATTGTATACCTCAGCGATATGCCTGATACTAAAAGATTTGCAAGGCATTATGCCCCCCACAAAGTGGGAGTGTATAGGAGTCACCATGACGGTTGGACGGGTGGCGTTCAGTCTGTCTGTTAGCTTTACATAATGTTTTCTGCCAATGTTAAACAGAGGCCGTCACGAGAGATGGACCATCCACAGACTGTACTGCAGCGGCCGGAGATCAGACAGCTCAGCATTCTGAGACTGCCACGAGATGGACCGTCCATAGACTGTTTTGTACACGCCCTAAACCAGATAGCGGAATATTCAGACACTGTCATAAGAGATGGACCTTCCAATGACTATGTTGCAGTGGCCGGAGATCATACAGCACAATTTTAACATTCAGATTCAGAAATGTCAGATGCTGATGGTTAGTTTGTAATATTTCGGAATCATGATCTTGCATTCAAAACGTAAACTTGGTTTTCCATGAAATCTTCACTTGACTGACAGCTTCTTTGATGCTGTAAATGTTAGGATACTATACTTGTACAAGAGGCAGCTCTAAAATTGAATTTCAGGATCAGCGTCGAGAAGGAGGTGTGGTGGAAAACATCAACAGGTCCGTTTATGGACATTTATAAAGAATCACTTTCATTAAAGAAGAAACAGGCTTTAGTTGTAACATTAGCGCCTGACCATACATTTTTAATTTTGATGATGAAATGGGTAATCACGTTTTTGTAAACTCGCATTTACATCACAAAAATGAATAAGCAGCATTTCACGAGTCCATCGAGTCAGAAAAGTGTGGAGCGGGATTTCTTCTTTTCCCAGCTGAGAGGTTTTGTCTCCAGATACTTTCATGTGTTATTGTAAGCTTGTCCGAGTTAGTCCTCTTGAAAGATAATCCGTGTGTATTTATTTTACAGACAGTTAAAAAAACTAGAAGACGATACCTTATTACAATGTCATGTGCATGAGGTGTCTGAGAAACTACATAGCTTTGATCAGTCTGATTTTAAAAACTTTAAGACAAAACAACAAAAAAAAAACGTTTTAAGAGATGGTAATAGGTCAAAAGCCAGCAAAAATAAAATACGGTATTATTTAAATTTGTGTAATATACCATGGAAACAATCTATATACACATTGGTCAAAACTTCAAATAATAGGAAATTAACAATTATTGTTTGGGGCACTTGTTTCAGCCAAAGGTTTTTCTGAAGTAGGTTGAGCAATTCAAATAGTACTTTCATCAATTTTATATCAGTAGAACTGGTATTTTTAATGGTAAATAAAAATACCTTAGTTTTGAAAATCGGTTGAGAAATAAATATTTTATTGCCAAAATGATTTTTTGATGGGGCTTTTCCCATGTAAATTCCTTGTTGGTGGGACAGCAGAA
Source organism: Cyrtodaria siliqua (assembly GCA_037043455.1). Classification (NCBI taxonomy): domain Eukaryota; kingdom Metazoa; phylum Mollusca; class Bivalvia; order Adapedonta; family Hiatellidae; genus Cyrtodaria; species Cyrtodaria siliqua. The sequence goes on along the minus strand of JAWPHD010001986.1, from coordinate 9,464 downwards.
AATTAAGAAATTTCATATAACTTCAGTTAGCCTTCATATTTTGCTATAAAACTTTCAGGTTTTCTTAATTTATGAATATCCGACAATTTAAAACCATTTTCGGATAAAAACTATATAAAACAAGAGGGCCAAGATGGCCCTAAAGCGCTCACCTGAGTACTGGCACATTATCGAACTTCTTCGAAATCTTATGGTCATATACAATCTGTGCAAGTTTGGTTAAGATTGTTCAAGAAATGTGGGCTCTGTTGTGTATAACAACATTGATATAGACAGTTTAAAACCCTGACAAAGTTGGGTAAAGATCAAATACAAAAAAAATATACGAGAGCTGTGTGCCTTGTGGTTTTAGAGAAGAAGATTTATTAAGTTTTTCCCTATACAAGTCTATGTAAAACGTGACCCCTAGGGCGGGGTCAAATGTGAATCCAGGGTCACCATTTGAGCAAACTTGGTAAAGGACCATAAGAGTATAGTAAATGCAAAATATTAAACCTCTGGCTCTTGTAGTTCCAGAGAAGAAGACTTTAATGTGTTTCCTATATACGTCTATGTAAAACTGTGACCCTCGGAATGGGGTCAAATTTTACCCCAGGGTCACCATTTGAACAGACTTGGTAGAGGACCATAAGCTTATACTAAATGCAAAATATTAAACCTCTGGCTCTTGCAGTTTCAGAGAAGATTGTTTTTTTCCTATATATATGTCTATATAAAACTGTGACCCCCGGGGTGGGGCCAAATGCGACCTCTGAGTCACCATTTGAACAAACTTGGTAGAGGACCATAAGCTTATAGCAAATGCAAAATATTAAACCTCTGGCTCTTGCAGTTCCAGAGAAGAAGATTTTTTGTTTTTCCCTATACATCTCTATGTAAAACATGTGACCCTTGGGCGGGGCCAAATGTGACCCGAGGGTCACCATTTGAACAAACTTGGTAAAGGACCATAAGCTTATATTAAATGCAAAATATCAAACCTCTGGCTCTTGTAGTTTCCGAGAAGATTTTTTTTATTCCCTTATAAGTCTATTTAAAACTGTGACACACGGGACGGTGACACATTTGACCCCAGGGTCACCATTTGAACAAACTAAGTAGAGGACCATAAGCTGATGCTACATGTAATACATGAGAGCTCCGTGCCATGTGGTTCCAGAGAATAAGATTTGTTTCAGTTTTTCCCTATAAAAGTCTATGTAAAACTGTGACCCCCGGGGCGGGGCCAAATGTGACCCCTGGGTCACCATTTGAACAAACTTGGTTGAGGACCACAAGCTTATAGCAAATGCAAAATATTAAACCTCTGGCTCTAGCAGTTTTAGAGAAGAAGATTTTTTAAGTTTTCCCCTATACATGTCTATGTAAAACATGTGACCCTTGGGGCGGGGCCAAATGTGACCCGAGGTTCACCATTTGAACAAAATTGGTAAAGGACCATAAGCTTATAGTAAATGCAAAATATCAAACTTTTGGCTCTTGTAGTTTCCGAGAAGAAGATTTTTAAAAAAAAGAAGATTTTTAAAAAAAATAAAATATATATAAGTCTATGTAAAACTGTGACCCCCGGGGCGGGGACAAATATGATCCCAGGGTCACTATTTGAACAAACTTAGTAGAGGACCATAAGCTGATGCTACATGTAATACATGAGACCTCTGTGCCTTGTGGTTTCAGAGAAGAAGATTTTTTAAAGTTTTTTCCTATATGTCTATATGAAAAACATGCAAAATTTCAATATACAAACTTTGGACCCCCGGGGCATGGCCATTTTCGACCCCAGGGACTTCATTTGAACAAACTTGATAGTCTAGGCGTTGGCGATCATTTTAAAAGAAAAACTGTTGAAATCTGTCCAGCTGTTCTTGAGAAGAAGATTTTTTAAGGTTTCGACCATATATAGTAATGGTGGCCGTCTTGGATGTCGCGCTGACCTAATTTAAACAAATCTAAAAAGCATTCACCTGAGGATCATCCACGTGAAGTTTGGTCAAAATTGGCCACGCGATTTCTGAGGAGAAGTCGTTTAAAGCAAAAGTTAACGACGGACGGACGACGACGGACGACGGACGAAGAGTAATCCCAATAGCTCACCTTTGAGCCTTCGGTTCAGGTGAGCTAAAAATATATATCAAATTGTTCATGCTGCAGAATTTTGCATTGAAAATTCCCCTTCAAAAAGAGCTTTCAGGCATAACTTGTTTTTACTCAACTGATTTTGAAAAGTAATGTATTTTTATTTACCACTAAGATGTCTGTTTTACTGATATACAGCTTATTTAGGTACTAGATGTATTTTGTCTGAAAAGTTTGGTTGAAACAAGCGCCTCAAACAAATTAGGTCAAGAATTACAGCAAGGTCACTTTTAAAAGAAGCCGAGCTCATAGAACAAAGTTTGAGTATAGAACTGAAAAAGGTTTGGCATGCACATGCAAATGCATATAAAGAAGAGTATAAACACTTAAACATAGAAACTAAGGTATCTAAATATGAGTACAAGAGTTCAGATGCCAGAGACTTTTTCTGTAGACATTTGCCTGTAATAGTTATTTATAAACCGAGTCTGTATGACCCCGAGGCATTTTTGGTTAAAGATTAGCAGGTGTAGAGTGGGCTAAACTCATAGGAGACCTTGATTGGCCAACATTACCACAGCAATTCAATAAAACATTGTCATTAAAAATGGGAAATTGCTTTTAATCAGCCCTTGGTTTTGCTTCGTCAGAAAAAACTTATTTTGACTAGTACCAATTTTTTGGCTACTCATGAAATTTATGATCTTAAAAAGCAAAAAATCTCTAAAAGTGACAAGTTGTCAGACACAAGACCTGTTTGATAAGTGGCTACAAAGTGAGACAACTGCAAAAACAAGACATTAAGTTATATGGAGAAATCAGCATTAAGTTCGCATCAGTCTGGCTCTGGACGTCCTTTTGTAGCAGAAAAATATCCAGAGCTTGCAGTTTTTATGCTGAAACTTTTTGATAGTGCCGGAAAAGGACTTCAAACATATCCACGCCTGATTTGTGAAACCCTATATCGGAATGAAAAATCATGGCTTGACATGCCGAGAGCGGTGAGTATTTTAAGACAACTATATGGTATAGACATATCGCTTTCTGCAGCCGTACTTACAAGGAAACTTTACAGCACGCACAATTCACGCAGGTCGTCATCAAGATGGTAAAAACATAAATCCAGGGATACTGCTACAGAAACCCATACGTGATCTTAACAAACATCCATCTTTCAATGAACATTACTCCATGGCTCACCTGCAGTATTCTTTAAATGAATATCATTGTACTGGTGCTATTCTTGCAAGAGATGACAAAGCACTTGTACATATGGATGTCGAAGTAGTTCAACGCCCTTCAAAATCATGGGTGAAAGTCCACTATGCAGATAATGATTGGGACAAAGATTGCCAAAGAACACTTTCCATATCTACTTACCAGTTTGTAAATGTTGTTGAATTACGGTCAAATCCTGAAATTGCTTCACACTTGAGTAGTGAGGGTATTTGCAAAACACGAGGTCAAGTACTGGTGTATCATTGGAGAAAAAAACATTACTTTGAACCTTTGTCTGCTTACAGACATTTGAATGAAACATTGCATAAAATGTCACTAGATAGCCATTCTCATCATTTAAAAAAAAAAGGTAAATTTATATCACAAATGCTAGTCACAGTTGATGGAGGAGGTGATGATAGGCCACTGAATAAACTTACAAAATTTTGTTCTGTATTAATAAGATGGCTTTTGGACAAATATAAATGCCAAATTTTAGCTGAGGGATTATCGAAATATCACTCAAGGAAATACTTCACACTGCTACAAACCGTGCTTTATGCCAGTTTGGTATTGTGTCATCTAAAATAGCACATGAAAGTGAGACAGATCAAAATGGTATTTCTGATATAACAAAATTTGAAGTAAATATGAAGATAGCTCAGAAAGAAGCAGTAAAAAGAATTGATGGAGTTTCATACTCCAAAGATATGATATTGTCATATGTTGCACCAGAAGTCGGTAGCTGGGTTTTCAAACCTGTTGATAATGTTAAGAACTTTTAAAGAAAAAGTGATGTTAATAATACTTTCGTTAAATAATAATCTTTATTATGCTTCTTGTTTCGTTCAATATATATTGATACTGATTCGTATAATGTATGCAACCAATTGCAATAAACATTAGCAATATGTTACAAGTTTGATTGCTTAAATCTACCTGTTAGTAGATTAAGATGAAGTTTTCCTGATAGAGAACTACTTATCAACATATTGGCAGTTGTAAAAACGACCTCATATTGAAAGAAAGACCGAATTTAGCCAGAAATTGGAGAAAATCGAAGTCGCGAAATCTAATGACAATCGAGAAAATGGCGGAATCGCTGTTCAAACTGTCCGGAGAACTCAATATTAACATGGTAATGTATCAGAAAATTAAAACCAAGAGGGCATGTAGATGCTCTATTGGCTAAAGATAAAGTTTATGTATAAGGGGTCATACTCTTTCAAAAATCACTCAACCAGAACATGGCGATGACATAAGCAACTAGGCTTGGTACTGATCATCCTGTCAAGTTTCGCTTAAATCCAGCCAAAGGTTCAGGAGAACTAGTCTGTACAAAGTTAGTGTATTAACACCTTAATGGGTCATAACTTTGCCAAAATTCATTCAACCAGAACATGGCAATGACAGGTGCAACTAGGCTTGGTACTGATTATCCCCACCAAGATTCGTTGAAATCCGGCAAGGAGTTCAGAAGAGACTAATCTGGACAAAGTTTGACTATTGAAACCTTTAAAGGGCCTTAACTCTGCCAAAAATCATTCAACCGGAATATGGTAATGATATGCACAACTAGGCTTGATACTGATCATCCTTGTCAAGTTTCGTTGAAATCCAGCCAGGGGTTCAGGAGAATTAGCTCGGAAAATGTTTGTGTATCAGAAAGATATAAGCTCAACTAGGCTTGGTGCTGATCATCCATGTAAAGTTTTGTTGAAATCTGGCAAGGGGTTCAGGAGAACTAGTCCAGACAAAGTTTGTGTATTAAAACCTTTAAAGGGCTATAACTCTGCCAAAAATTACTCAACCGGAACATGGCTATGATTTGCACAACTAGACCTGAAACTGATCATCCCTAAATCTGATCCGATCTGGCTGGTTTTCGAACTTGTCTGAGCTTTTATTGATATTAACAACCTGTGCAAGTTTGGTAAAGATCAAATAATAAAATTAAAATGAAGATGCTAGAGCGTTCACAAGGCAGAAAATAGCATTTTTCAGAAAAAAAACAAGGCCATAACTTTTTTTTAAATTTCGATCAACAAATTAATGGTAGTTCATTTATTCACCCCGTAAAAGGTCTGTGAGGGTCGGGGTGGGCCACCCCTCAACAAACCGTACAGATATAGATGTAATAGGCATAATATTTATTATATATAAACAGGTTTCAAAATATTTAGAAGAAAAAAAAAGCATATCTTGATTAGAAATATATAAATGGGGAGGTTGTTTATATGTTTTAATATTTCTTTACAATATTCAAAAGAAGATTTAAAATACAATTTTGATGAAAGGGGCTCTCTGCAATCTGAGGGTCTTTCAAAAGAATTTTATTTGAAAATACTCCAGATTGCTGTGTGTCCTTTTGAATCTTGACATTAACAAAATTGTCAAAATATTAATTTTGTTACTTTAATACGCCTTCATTGATAATTGTAAAGAAATATTTGTTTTTTTTCAAAATCCAGCATATATATCTTGTATAAAGAATTGTTTAATGTAGATAAATACAAAGCATGCTGATCATTTTAGAAAAAGTCCCATATCAATATCACTTATAGTTTTCAAGAAGTAGTCGCTACAAACTTGCATTTTAACAAGAGGTCAATGACCTTGAAGCTCTACCGATTGATTTTGAGATTTCAAGAAGTAGTCGCTACAAACTTGCATTTTAACAAGAGGTCAATGACCTTGAAGCTCTACCGATTGATTTTGAGATTTCAGGAAGTAGTCGCTACAAACTTGCTATTTTTAGCCGTGGCGGCCATCTTGAATTTCCGGCCGACCTGAAATTTTGCTAGGATCTATTAGACATCAAGAGCAACATTCCTGTGAAGTTTCATGAAAATCCCTCAAGTAGTTTCAGAGGAGTAGTCGCTACAAGTTTTCATTATATAACTCTATGTAAACAAAGATGGCCGCTGACAGCCATGTTTAACATCGAATCAAAACGATTTTTGACAAGGACCAACAACATGTCATGCTGATCATTTTAGAAAAAGTCCCATATCAATATAACTTATAGTTTTCAAGAAGTAGTCTCTACAAACTTGTATTTTAAAAATCTATTTTTAGCTTTGGCAGCCATCTTGGATTTCACATCAACATGACTTTTTGCTAGGATCAACTAGACTTCATGGGCAACATTTCTGTAAAGTTTCATGAATATTCATCCAATAGTTTAAGAGGAGTAGTCGCTACAAATAAAATTTTACGGACGGACAGACGGACGGACAGACGGACGCCGGACGCCGCACCACGGCATAAGCTCTGCTGATCTCTGATCAGTAGAGCTAAAAATCTATTTTTAGCTTTGGTGGCCATCATGGATTTCACATCAACATGATTTTTTGCTAGGATCAACTAGACTTCTTGGGCAACATTTCTGTCAAGTTTCATGAATATCCATCTATACTGAACAAAAAAAGAATCTTCCGCATTTTAAGCTGTGATTTGCATAGGGTTGACTTTGTTACACTTTGTACACCAATCTAGATAAAATTTCATCAGTTTATGCTTATCGCTCAATCATTCTGATCAATATTAATAATCATCAAAAACCAGTGTTTGTGTGTTGCTGCTAAAACAGGTTTTATTCAAATTGCGAAATCACTATATTTTTATTATAAAGGGAGGTAATCTGAAAATATTCATTCTTGAAAGCTGTATGGCGCAAAAGTGAGTGAATAAGTCCGAATGTTTTCTCTGTCTTTTTGTTGCTGGGGTTATCCTCTGTTTATTTCAATATAACAAAACCGTGTTAACTCAAAATTGTAACCATAAAACCCGGAAATGCTTTTTAAACCAAAACAAGGGGAATAAGTTTGCCCACAAGCTCGATTCAAGGAAAATTATTTTCATGACAGTGCTGGCCTTTTAACAAAGGTATTGGCATATCAGGCCAAACAAAATATAATTAGACTGTGTCTAAATGTATGGGTAAAGTTGCGGAAGTTTCTTTTTTTGTTCAGTATAGTAGTTTCAGAGAAGTAGTCGCTACAAATAAAAGTTTACGGACAGACAAACGGACAGACGGACGACGGACTCCGCACCACGGCATAAGCTCTGCTGATCAGTCGAGATAAAAACATTCATGAGGCATTGCTGGAAAATTCTTACGTTACGGTAAATTTTGTCCAATTCAGTAAATGCTTTAAAACTTTTTTTTAAAGTCCAAACAGAGCACAGCACAGCTCAGTGGAGCTTCAATACAGTTTACTGGAACTTCAGTCAGTCCAGGGGAGCTTCACAGACCAGAAGAGCTTTAGCGCATTTCAGAGGAGTTTCAATGCAGTCCCAGTGCAGTTTCCACTCAGTCCAGTGCAGTTTCCTCTCAATCCAGTGCAGCTTCCACTCAGTCCAATTCAGCTTCCACTCAGTCCAGTTCAGCTTCCACTCAGTCCAGTGCAGCTTCCACTCAGTCCAGTGCAGCTTCCACTCAGTCCAGTGCAGATTCTATTCTGTCCAGTGCAGCTTCCACTCAATCCAGTGCAGCTTCCACACAGTCAAGTGCAGCTTCCACACAGTCAAGTGCAGCTTCCACACAGTCTGGTGCAGTTTCCACTCAGTCCAGTGTAGCTTCCACTCAGTCCAGTGCAGCCTTCACTCAGTCCAGTGCAGCTTCCATTCAGTCCAGTGCAGCTTCCACACAGTCCAGTGCAGCTTCCATTCAGTCCAGTGCAGCTTCCACTCAGTCCAGTGCAGTTTCCTCTCAATCCAGTGCAGCTTCCACTCAGTCCAATTCAGCTTCCACTCAGTCCAGTGCAGCTTCCACTCAGTCCAGTGCAGCTTCCACTCAGACCAGTGCAGCTTCCAGTCAAGTGCAGCTTCCACTCAGTCCAGTGCAGCTTCCACTCAGTCCAGTGCAGCTTCCACTCAGTCCAGTGCAGATTCCACTCAGTCCAGTGAAGCTTCCACTCAGTCCAGTGCAGCTTCCACATAGTCCAGTGCAGCTTCCAATCAGTCCAGTGCAGCTTCCACACACTCCGGTTGCAGCTTCCACTCAGTCCAGTGCAGCTTTCACTCAGTCCAGTGAAGCCTTCACTCAGTCCAGTGCAGCTTCCACACAGTCCAGTGCAGCTTCCACTCAGTCCAGTGCAGCTTCCACTCAGTCCAGTGCAGCTTTCACTACAGTAAGCAAGTTATCTTGCATAGTTATGTTAGAGTTCATTCATTCAGAACTTCTTACCAGTTTGTTAAATCCCCATCACGCCCTTTTTTTTTTTTTACATATCTTGTTTTGGTCAATTCTTACACATATATCTATTTTACTATCATTTGTATGAGATTCTAACAATAATTTGATATCGGCCTGAGTTTCTATACCCGACCCACCCCCCCAACCGCACCAACACATTGTTAAGCCTTGTTTTCGGATGGTATATACTAGTGAAGGTCCGATTGTCGCTACGTCGCCGACATCGGTTAGGAAAATCCAGAGCGACGATAATCGATTACGAATTTCTGTTCCGCGGCGTCGCGAAAGTTTTATTCCGTACCCAAGGGAGACAAATCACGTCGTCAGCGATGGAGGAACGCGATGTTGAAATTCAACAACTTTTTCCTCATCCAAGAACAAAAACTAAATCGCTGGCATGGGATTTCTTTAAATTTAAAAAAGGAGGAGACGGGAAGATCGACACTAGTGTCGCAATTTGAAAAATTTGCAGAAAGCAATATGCAAACAAAGGTAATTTGTTTTAATATATCGGTAGATGTTTTCGGATAGTAACTAATTCGGATTCATGATTCGTTGTAGTCGTGTACATTTATAAATATTTAGATAGTTAAATGGAAATAATACCATGTTGGAATGCACATTTAAAAATTGTAATTGTAGGAATGCTGGTGAATTCAAGATGATTGGCCTGGTGGTAATACCAGCAATAAACGATGCACATTACCCCACCCGTTTTCACTTCTGTCATTTTCCCCATCTGCCATATGGTCTCGGCAAGAGGATGGGTGTGAATCATTTATGGCTTTATGCAGGGGAACCTATGCCCAAATTTTTCAAAGGTCTTTTTCTTAGTTTCTTTTAATTATTTATGGCTTTAATTTGAGTAAAACAAGAGGTCAATGACCTTGAAGCTCTACTGATTGATTTTGATTTCAGGAAGTAGTCGCTACAGACTTTTTTTTTGAAAATTTATTTTTAGCCGTGGCGG